>JAOEHI010053236.1:0-15493 GCA_025447815.1 Percopsis transmontana | reverse complement strand
GTTGCACCCGCAATTCCGCCTGTGTGTGTTTCTCTGGCTCGCGCTTGCTCTCGCTATCACACATACAGCCCTTACAGTAAGAGTGTAAACAGTGAGAAAAACGCGACAGCGTGTAATGATAGTCTGATTGCTAATTCACAGTGATATTCTGCATCCTTCAGAAAGCAATGGCTGTAAGTGTTTCATGTTAACATTAAGAAGTTAATACTTACCTGTTTATTAAGTCATTTTAGTATCTTTATAGTATTCTTTATAGTTTCACAATTCAATGTCGTCATCCTGACTTACCTGTTGTGTGCAAAGTCATTAAAAGGAGCAAGCACGCTCACTTCCTGGCTCTTGAAAAGGAGTTTGGCTCGCTGTTTATCTATGTTAACATTTGAGAAGTATAACACATAGAGAGAGCAGTATAGTGAAAAGCCATACGGAAAGAAGGATTGTTGCAGTTATGGAAGCCCAGACAAAACAAAAGGATGAAAAGGCATTATCAAAGTCCAGCCCCAGGTGCATGTTTTCTTCCAAGTTTTCAGTAGTTAGCGTCGCTGCTAAGGCCAGAGCTACAGCTGAAGCTGCACGCGCAAGAGTCACGTTCGCACAAAAGGAGTTGGAATTGAAGAAGCAGAAAGCAAAATTTGATTTGGAAAAAGCCACACTAGAAGCAGACTTAGAAGCACTAGAACTTGAAAAGGCAGTTGCTGCTGCTAATGCAGAGGCTGAAGTCTTAAAGGCTGCGGCAAGAACAGAATGTGAGGATACATGCGACGTCGCTAGGAGTGATGTCTCGCCACGATCAGTTCGACAACGAACAGAGGCGTATCTAGAACAGCAAGCTCAGGTCAGCTTCAATCCTAACACACCTGCCCCAGACCCACAGCCCCTTCCCCATACCAAGGAGACACAGCCATTAACAAAGAAGGAGCCCCTGAGATAAACTCCACCTACCACCATGATGACATGATCACACACAGCAAAGAGAACGCGTATCAACACCGGTGGAACAGGCACACCTGCCTCAGCACTCAAATCCACTCCCTCACTCCTCTTACAAGACATTTCAGGACCAACCCACGTCTCCACTCAGGCATGTGAGTTATTCAGATTGTTTTCCTAGGAAAGACACACAGGATTCTACTATTACTCCAAGCGCTAGCATGATAGACTTGGCTAAATATCTGGCTCGCAGGGAGTAGGTAACCACAGGTCTTACTAAATTTGATGATAGCTTCTCACCAGCAGTGTCTGCAACTGATCCAGACACAGTGCAGGAAAACAACCAACCTCCAGAGATAACATCAAGGTGCACTGAAGTCTGTGGAGAAGGCCTCCCTGCACGTTCGTGTGCAAAAAAATGCTTGGTGCAAGTTTTCCCGCAAGGACAAAAAGAACGCTCAGTCAAGATGTACGCTTTTCTTGATGATCAAAGCAATCGCTCGCTGGCTAGAGCAGAGTTTTCTCAGCTCTTTGGTATCCAAGGCACCCCTTCACCCCACCTGATGAGAACCTGTGCTGGCACTATTGAAATGACTGGAAGAAAGGCTGTTGGTTTCCAGGTAGAAGCCATGAATGGTGAAGTGTGTTTAGACTTACCACGACTCATTGAATGTAATGAGATCATGAGCGATCGTTCAAAAATCCCTTCACCAGAAATTGCTCTTTCCCATACTCACCTGAGGCCTTTGGCGCCTTACATCCCAGAGCCTGATCCTGAGGCGCAGATCTTGATCTTACTGGGGAGAGACCTCATACGTGTTCACAAGGTGAGACAACAAATCAATGGGCCCCACAATGCACCTTTTGCCCTGCATTTGAATTTAGGCTGGGTGATAGTGGGGGAGGTCTGCATTGACAGTGCTCACAAACCTACGGTAGCCGTCTTTAAGACCAACATCCTGCAGAATGAACGTCCATCCTATCTAACGCCATGTCAGACACACATCCTCGTTAAAGAAAAGGTGAGCTACGGCGGGGAGCACAGGCATGGCCTTTCCACCCATCTTTCCAGCTGTCAATGTGCCTGCTGAAGACAAAGGCATGGCGTGTTCATGAGAACAGAGAATCATGACAAACCTGCTTTGTCTTTCGAGGATGAAACATTTCTGGCCCACTACCATTCAGGTCACCCAGACCACGCCTTCCAAATAATCGTACTCAAGCCCTCTCCCGCCTCCACTCTTTGCAACGTACACTGAACAAAAATCCTTAAATGAAAAAACAGTTTGTTGCCTTTATGGAGAAGCTCTTTAAAAATGGACACACTGAGGAAGCTCCTCTCCTCCCTGAGAATGCAGAGTGCTGGTACTTACCCATTTTCGGGGTGTATCACCCTAAAAAGCCGGGTTAGATACGGGTTGTATTTGACTCGAGCGCACAAGAAGGTGGCATCTCTCTTAACAGCGTCTTACTCTCAGGCCCTGACTTGAACAACTCCCTCCTTGGAGTACTGCTTAAGTTCAGAAAGGAGCTTGTCGCACTAACGGCCGACGTCCAACAAATGTTCTATGGAAAAATGACCTCCAACAGTGCAGTGATGCAAGCTTTCACACCTGGAGACCTGGCTGCAGGCCTAAAAGACTTGGGCCTTGATGAGGCAGAGCTTCCAGTGCAAAGAAGCCTTGGTTAGTGTTGGGACATAGACTCTGACACTTTCACGTTCAGAGTTGCAGTCAATGACAAGCCATTCACCCGCCGTGGAGTGCTACCCATCGTCAACAGCCTCTACGACCCATTGGGCTTTGTTGCGCCAGTGACCAGGGGGCGAGCATTGCTCAGAGAACTTTCTGCTGACATTCATGAATGGGACACTGAACTTCCTGTAGACAAGTTAAATAAGTGGGAAACATGGAGAGAATCATTAAAGGATTTGAGTAACCTCCATATTCCCCGCTCTTACATTCAACGGTCCCTCTCCACTGCCACATACTCAGAGTTGTGTGTCTTTTCCGATGCTTCTAACTGGGCTATAGGGGCAGTAGATTACCTGAGAGTTGTCATGACAGACGGGCAGTGTAGAGTTGGCTTTGTGCTTGGAAAGGCAAAGTTAGCTCCTCAACCAGAGCCCACAATCCCTCGCCTTGAACCATGTGGAGTTCGACCGGCGGTGCCATGCACTGTTGGTCATTATTTGTACTTGCAAGCTATGCCAGTGTGTTTCTGTGTTCAACTACCCACGGGTACAAATAAAGTAACCAACCAACCAACCAACCAACCTTTGAGTGCTTTTTGAATCCACCATCTACTCTCTCCCGTCCTCGCCTCTGACAGAATGGCCGACCCACGTGTAAGAGTAGCAGCTGAGGAACCACGCCATCCCTCCCCTCCCCTTACCAGCGCAGCGGACGGGAATTTGCCTGCTGTCCTTCCGGCTCCGACGCAGCCGGGGAGTTTCGACGGCTCACCCGGGAGGTTGGAGGAGTTTCTCCAGGCTGTCGAGCACTACTTCGCATTGCCTCGGACCTGGAGAAAAGGGCCGCACTCCTCCTGCGGCTGACCAGGCAAGCTCTCCAGTGGGTCGGCAGGCAAGATACGGCACATCAAATGGTGGGTAGAGCAGCTCCGGGCTACGGCCCAGTTCTTACGTGGGGCAGAACCGGAGAGAGCTTCCCGAGGGGTCCCGCCTCCGTTGCCAGGACCTAGGACATTTTAGGTCTACAGGACTACAGCTGCTTTTATTTTGTGCACTATGTGTTTTTCTGTACTTTGTCAGGATTGTCTCAGGGAAGCATCATACAAACCTGTTCAGGTATGATGAGATTAACATTTTTATTTGAAAATGTTCAAAAATAAATGTCGCATATTTTACATTCTTAAGTTGAAATTATTTAGTACTTTTTAGGGCTGTGCAAAAAAATCGATACAGCAATATATCACAAAATTTATTTTCGCGATATACTACATCGATTTCCAGATCAAAAATCGATTATTATTATTTTTTTTTTTAAGATTCTCGTTTTAAACGGTGTGTGAACTACATCTACTAGACGTCGCAGTATGGCTAGTTGCCTAGAATTGACGGCCCCCATTTCTGGTAGAGTGAAATTTGAATGCACCATGACAGACGCAGCTGATAAAATTACAGTAGCTCCTTAAAAATATAAAGCCGATGTGTGGTATTTCAGCTGTCTTTTTACATTTTCAGTGAACTATGTGGAATATCGCAATATATCGCAATATGTATTGTATCGCAATGTATCGTGATGTAATCGTATCATGACCCTTGTATCGTGATATGTATCGTATCGTGAGGTCCTTGCCAATACCCATCCCTAGTATTTTTCATGAGTGAATTTTTACATTTGTAAAATGATACATTTAGGGTAGAATCAAAGGAACTACTTTATTTATTGGCATCGGCAATCAGTCAAAATAAGTTATAATGAGTTAAAATATCCAAAAATCCAATATCGTGCATCTCTACAAGAGTGTAAAAGAGTGACACATCTCCCCTTCCTCTTTTCTATCCTTTCTAGCTATCTCTCAGTTTGAACCTGTCTGTCCCTACTCTCTTCATCTACAGCACATGAGAGGCTGACCTGCTGTTTCATGTCCTCTCATCTCGGCTGGGCTCAAAGGTAGCTGGCTGCTGTCTCCACTGCCAAACCGAGCGGTGGACATAAGCTTGGCCTTGCTCTCGCTAACATGGTCCTGGGTCACAGAATCTGGAGGGTCTGTGGAAGCCAAGAGAGACACTAAAACATAGTAAACCAGTGGTTCTGAAACTTTTTGACCTGTGGCATCCGAAAGGAATGGGTTCATTGCTTGCAACCTCCCTCATGCATTCACTAAGAATAATATTGCAGCATATATAAATGTAAGCCACGAAAAGTCTGTTTGATTTAGGTGTTCTGATTAGCAAGCATTGACAATTCGTCAATAGTATTATCAATGCTTGTTTAGAATCAGAACACCTACAGTAAACCCAATATTTACCCATTATGACCCATGTGGGAGTGTGGGTGTGGTTTAGCTATGTCTACGTGTGGAAGGGAATGTTTGGAGGTGTGGTTCACGAGACTTGTGGGCAATTATTAATCACCTCTCTCCCTTTTAAGCAGTGAGTGAGCACAGCTAGGGAGCCCAGCAGCCAGAAGCTGGAAAAAGAAGGATGCAGGAGCCGTTACAGAGATTCCTGCAATAATATGTGTATGATCGCTGACACCAGGCAGTGTTTAAGAGTATTATTATAATCATCGACCCAACAGTGGGGGGAAGGAATACCTGTGAAATAAAACCGTGCGTGGCAAGTGAACAGCACCTTACCCTGTGGACAGCCTTGTGTGTACCACAACCCATTATTAATTGTATTAATAATAAGATAAAATTTACAGCTGTGTTTACCCTATTTATGACACGTCTGTGGAAAGGGTTCAGACACACAGTCAAACAAGATTAGTGTTGTATTAGTGTTGTAATAAAGAGCATTTCAAAGACTTGAAATAATTTCAGAACCCCCCAAAAGCATCTTGCGACCCCTCACTGTGGTCTCGAGAATGCTGTGTTAAACCATTATATTGGTAACTGCATTATACAGCATTTTCCAATACATACACAGACATAACATGCATTTTGTTCACCTGATGATGCTAGCCTTTCCTGCGCAGTAGTTTGGATTCGTAGCTTCTTAGAGCTATTACGGTCAAACGCTCTGTCCTTAGGGGGGTGGGGCTGAAAGCGCCCGAGTCTGCCTGCACACACACACACACAAAAGTGTACTGTATGTAAAATCTAAAGATAAAAAAGCGAAACACATTTTGAAGACATGGCACATTCAACATTATCGATGCTTTCAACACCAAATGTATCAAATAACAAGCGTTTAAGGATTGTCAGAAGCAAGCCTAGTGTCTGATTATGCACTGTGGAAATTCCAATTAATGAAGGTATTTCAGTTACTGAGCTCCTCATTCAATGCAGAGAGATGGCAGCTTCATTATATTCTGCTGTGCAGAAGGATTTTAATCCTTTTTGCATCCAATCAAGTTCAAAAGACATTGTATTACCAAGTCTAATAATCTATTGTTAGCTAGGCCATAAAAAAATACTTTTTGCTAGCATACATGATTGAGATTAAAATTTCCTTGAAAAGATTTAAATTCATACACACGCACACACACATATATATACATATATATAAAAAATGTATTATTATGGTGTATTATGGTGCATTTTTTAAATCCTAAATGGGATATCCAGGGCATTTTAAATAAGGTACACTCCATTGTAGCCCTCCCTGATTCCCAGATTTCTGCCTGAGCTGAAGGGGGAGGGGTAGAGAACGGCATGATCCTATAAGAGCTGTAGAGGGAGGAGTAAAGACAAATACAACATTTGTTGTACTGCTGGTTTCAACCACAATGGTAATTCTGAACACAAACCGAGGAGTGTATCTTTATGGTACAGTAGGAGTCCATGATAATGATGTGTCAGACCCAACTTCTGTACTGTACCTCTGACCCCAAATCCAGTTTCAACGTTATGAGGACTGTAGCAAGGCTCTCTGTTTGATAGTTCGCTCCGGTCTTCTGTGCTCCGATTCTCTGCAGTACTTTTTTGGCTTGCACTGGAATTTGGCCCCTGTAAGGCAACAAAACAACTGTATGATGTTCCTACAAGTAGCAGAAGATCATGTGAGGTGAGGTTAACAAATAGGATGTAATTCACAGATGTATAGGATTTCTGTCTACCTTTTGGTAAAGGAATACTTTACCCAAAAACAATAATTAGTGTATGAATTCCTCACCCTTCACAGACTGGAATGCTGGAAGTATATTCCCTTCACAGAGAATATAACTGTAACACAATGGAGTTGCTAGAGGATCAAAAATTATAGAAAGAAAAATGCGTTCCCTATTAACTCAATTGTAAAAGAAAAATGTTACAGCTACATTCAGGAATAGGAGTACAACCTTTATTCATCCAACATTCCATTCTGCCTCTATAAGACATTGTTTATAATGCTAAAGGACCATATTATGCAAAGCATGCAGCAAGATATTACTGTATTCAGGGTACGGACTACCCCTCCATCCCTTCCCTCTGAAGGTTCGCTGTTTTTTCTTCCGGTTTGACGTGGAGGTCCTGACACCTTGGTGCCAAAGGCTATGTGGGAGGAATCTTGCGTCCTTGGCTTTCGGGAACTAGCTGACCTGGCAGTGGCAGGTTGATCTGGCAGTGCAAAGAAATTAATATTTTTATTTGACTATTTATTGTATTGTGTTGGGGTTCCAGGGAGAAGACTAACTAGATCTGATTAAGAACAGATAACAAAAAAGGGGACTTATAATCCTTCCTCAGGTGAAAGGTTCTTTTCTAGAATGTAATTCCCTGCTGATATTAAAGGTCATATTACCCACACTACCGAAGTATCAAGTGGTATCACTTGTTTAAATAACAGGAACTCCCTCTAAATTGCCAGTCAACCTATATTGTTCTGTCTGTTAAATGTGAAGGCTGTATAATAATAATAATAATATTCTTGTTCTTTCTTGCAAGGAGTAAAGGGTACTCTAGTGTTCACAAACATTATGACTTCAGATTGACGAGAATGTCAGTATATAAATATGCCTGCCAGTCATATTTACCATATTAAGTTTCAAACTAACTATTTTATTACCTGTAGTCGGTGGTACAACTTGGAATAGATATCCAAGAATATTCAGTTTGCCCTCCGAAATTAGATTCCTTTTGAGTGGATTTCTTTCTTTAATCAGGCAATGCAAATTTCCAGCCCTTCTACACCATTGTGTAAACTAGACAGACAGCACAGTGCTACATGTTTAGTGGTGCTGCCGTGCCCTGGCCCTGTTAGTGTTCATCTGTGCCAGGACTCATTACAGCTACTTCGACTGACACTAACTAGCCAAGGCACTTTCTGTCTGATGCTTATCAAAGCAGACACTTCCATTCTTCAAACAGGATAGACAGCAAAACATGGACATGGACAGCAAAACGTTGGACAGACAATGAAAGCAGAAAGAGTGTTTTTTTTTATTATTTCGCAACATAAAGGAGGGGTTATGAAAATGTTATAAGGCAAAGTGTCTGGTAACAACTGCAAATACAGAAAGATGCAATGATATTGTGTCAGCAGTGCTTTATTTGTTTCTAGTTTATTTTTGGTTTATAAGAAAAAGAGGACTTTTAAAGGCACACTCTTCGCTTTGTGTCCGGAATTGCCCTTGTGGTTTGAATGAAAAACGCTGTTGTTTCATTGTGAAACTTACAAGGCATGCCTTCTTAGAGTTTCACACCTGAGTAATGATTGGCTCGCAACCCTCTCTACTCCTCACCCTACAGAGCTCATTGGCTCCAATATAAAATTTCAGGTAGAATTTTCAAGTGTTTTCTTAAAAAAGAAACCAGATTATAAGTGACACTTGAACTCTATAGAAAAGTGAACTGCTCAGTCTTACTTTAAACAATTTCTGTGTGCCAACAAGTTGAACCAACATCACCAGGCATTTTTTCACATTGTTGGATTACATGCCTACTTTAATAGCAGTCTTTAATTATTATTACTATCTTTACAATATTCAGCTATTGACAAATTTACTAATTGTAAGCTGCTTTGGATAAAAGCATCCGCTAAATGCTGTAAAATGTAAATGTAGACTATTAGGCATGTTATTCTAATAATGTAGCTACTAATTAATAAATCAAATTTTTTGTGCGTGATTATTGTTCATTGCTATGGGAACTCAACATGACTCAACATGATTTAGACAGCCGTCAGAAAAAAAAAAATTGTTGATAAAAAAGGCTGCGGAGGCAGAGAAACACAGTGGAACTGAATAACCTGCAATTGTCTCTTTTATGAAGAGATAATTGCAGTTCTCGGACTAAGGTACTGAGTGACAAATAGGCCTTAGTGCAGTTCATACTACTGTAGAAGAACTAGTTAATTCACCATCTTCATATGACGTTAATATAATTTAAAAAGCACCTATTATTAGTAGTAGCATAGTAGTAATTAGTAATAATATTGAATAAATTCCGGATGCTGCTTGAATGGCTCTTACCACTCACCACTATCAGCGCTCCCAAGGGTCGTCCTCACATCTGCCCGTCGCACTAACTCCATGTTCAACACTTGAGTTACATGAAATATATCTGGTAGAAACTGGCAGCTCCGAGGGATCAAGTCCATGGCACTGAACAACATGTCTAGATGAAAATGATAAACACACACACACACACACACACACACACACAAATGATGTAAAAGCTACACATAAACATAAATATAACTTACGCATTCTAAATACATGGCATAATTGCTTATATAGTCAGTCAGGACACTTAAATAAGGATAAGGCAGGTGTAATTATATATTTTTCTTATTGTCAACATTTGAAAAAAGCCAAACCTCCTGTACTGAACAAGCACTGTGGATCTAGCCAAAAGCAGATATAGTGATTACCAGTACATTTAAATCTATAGAACTCCATTGTTGTCCAAAATACTATTAAAACAGGTCACAGACCTGTACTGCTGCTTTGGCCTGCAAACAAATAGATATTCCATGGCAACTGGAGGCAAAATAGTAATTCTGCTCAGGTATTATGTATGTATACATAAAGTATGAAAAAATACCTCACCAAAAATGTGCGGTTTTAAAATACTTATCACATAATGACAGTGGATCTTACACACTACAGTAACACAGCTAACTACTGATGCTAGTAATACATCCAGCTATCTTGAGGTATGCAGTGGGTGACCAATATTCTGCAGCTGCAGGCCGAGCTCAGTAATATTAGCGCAGAAAATAACATAAAATGGTCCAAAAAGTCAACAACCACTATCTCTCAATAGTATAGAGGCACACTAACACACATACACACAGACAGGTGTTTCACACAGAATTATCTGAAAATATTGGTACAGCACCAATACATCCGTATCAGTATATAACGCTGAAAATAAGCTGTTAAAAGTGACATGAAGTGCTTTGTGCGACCAGCAATGCTACCGTCTGATTCTCCCATAGGCTCTGTTTTCATGGTGAAGATTCTTCGCAGTTTGCAGTTGGAAGAAACAGTGATGCCATCCAGTGTCGAAAAGCCAGTACTCTTGAACAGTTCCCCAGCGAATGAAACAAGGTCGATGCACAAGTTAGACCACTAGGACATTAGAGGGAATGTTATTTTGCAGTTAGAATAATCTAATATAAAAAAAACATATAACATAACCATATTGATACCCAGCCCTATACAGCAGGTCATGTAAAGAATGATTTAAATACCCACAATGTCGTGTCCCAGTGCAACGAAAGGTATTCTTGCATGTAAAGGTGTAGCAGACACATCCTTATGGACTGTTGATAAGTATAGTCTCCTTTTCAGATGCTCTGAATCAGTTATTCTGGTAAAAAGAAAAGAAGTAGCATTATAAACGTATGAAATTAAAGTTTTTTCATGAAACAACACAAAATAATAAAAATTTGAGTATATTAATATTGAGTTAACAAATATATCTAAATTGTGTTTTCTGACAAGAGCCATAACAACAACAAAAAGTTAGGCTTCACAATCAAATTTGTCAGTCAAATATTGCTTGGGCATATACAGCATTTTTGAGGAACATCAGTAACAGTGGCCTTATGTGTGCTTAACCAATGATGGATTGAATAGCAATGTGTGAGATAAGCATTAATGAGTTTCTGTAAAATTCTATAACGTATTTTTTTGCCATACAAACAAAAGAAAAAGGGAGTACAATCAAACTGTATACAGCGGAATGATAAACTTTGTTAAATCACCAATATAAAAATTTCAACAATAGAATTTCACAGCCCATGTTATAATTGGAATTTCTGGATGATGGTAGATGGCTACAGAACTCATATTCCAGATAAACTGTGGTTTATTTTCAATAATAATCAACAATAATCAATTTACAGCAGAATTCTTCTGTTAGTGGCTAAATTTAGAAGATAGGTCAAATATATGTTGACTAGTAAGGACTAGGGTACTTACAGAAGCTCAATAGAGAAGTCTTTGTATTGAGGAACATTAACTTGAAGGACCAAGAATCTCTGGCGAAGGCCAACTAAGAAATATAAACAAAAAAAACAGGTACTGTAAACTGTTACAAATTACCTGAATGTACAATGAAATAACCTTTCAACATGGTATTGTGTGGACTTACGAGCTATTTTACCATCCACTGGTATTTGCATTTTAACAGTTTGGCTGCTGCCCTCTAGAGAGTACACAAATCCCTTAACTTCTTTATCAAACACCTATGGAAAGAAAGAAGGGTATTAGGCCTGCTGATATTTCAGTGACTATTGTAAAAGAACAGGCTCAAATAATGGCACACATTTAGCAATCTCATTCTCATTCTCAACTAGGGTTGCAAAGAGATTTTAAGTTTCCGGTAACTTTCCGGTAAATTACCGGAACTTTTCTATGATAATTTTTAAATGGTAACTTTGGGAATTTATTATAATAATATAATAATATAATTTTAATTTGTGAATGAACTTAATATTCTAATTTTAGCCTCCTTAATTGGTATAACGTTAGTTTCGTATTTGATGATGGTCAGGATTAAGTTTAACTTTTTTGGATCAATGTGTTTGCATGGCTCTCAAGACTGTATGCTGATGTGATGTGACTTGTGGCCAAAAAGATAGTGTGGAATGGCACTATATACAAAAATACCATTAAATAGCGCGATATAGTTTTAAGTCTATATCGCCCATCCCTACTAGTGGCTATTCAAACCTTATGATATTTGAACCTGGTCCACACCCACCTTTGAATTTAATCAAAATCTCTTTTTTATTAGTATTGTACTTTCTTCTTTTGTGTGTTTTACAATACTACAGACACAGGCCAATATAAATTCTCCAAAACATTTCCAAAATGCCATAAATTTCCCCAAATGACCACGGTAAATCCTATTCTCAACACAGTCTTAACTTCTCACATAGCCTAATAATACAATAGTTTGGTGAATATATAGAGCTCAAAATCGAAACTCACTTTATATATGCTTGATGGACCTCCATAAAGCTTCCATTTTGCCACAGGATCTTTTCCCTGTGCGCTAAAAACCTCCACCGCAGCGCCATCCTTGGAGAAATAGCATTTGTTTTTAAAGAATTTAAGCCAGTATTAACCTGAAACTTTTTTTTCCGACTGTGCCTTCATAGGTGCACACTATTTTTTATGCTAGTCAACTAAAACAGTTGGGCAGGAGTCCTATTCTCAACAATGTCCCTTACATTGATGTAGACCTAGTTATACGAATGGGAAACCTTACCTGATAAATATGTTTGAACATCAGTTAACGTTAGCTATGCTTTGCTAATGTCTATACAGCGAACGTCAACGTCACTGCAGGTATTTGCTGCAACCTGCAACTCTCACATAAATAGTCGTAGTAGTTAGACAATATATAAAATACCACGCACTGACTAGTGAGCAGGCAAGATATGGATTTACCGGGTAATTTCTGTATTTTTACGAGGGTTAGCTACATTACACCATAACGTTTCCTTTATTAGTCAAGTCATCACCACGACAACCACTAGACGCAACTATCTGCTTTATAGACCGGTGTTGTGCCATAATATGCACCACAGGCCTTGTAAATGAAAGCCCCTCGCGGAGGCATGTTTCACTCAGTTCGAAGCGAAGTTGGGGAGGGGGGGTTATTTCACATTTGAATTCCTTGTGAATGAAAAGAAGAGAAGAAGATAACTTACTGTGAAAGAAGAGAAGTATACTGTGAATAGAATGTGATTCTGGGATGCTTTCCACGGTAGGGCTGGTTGTTGTGTTCCACTTGCCGTGATATGCACCACCTGCTTAACTTTCCATAAAACCATCTAAATGCGCTGAATTAATGTCTTCTACTTTAAAAATAAATCATTAAAAGTACGTAATGTTAATTTTAACATTAACAATTGAATGCCATTGTGCATTTCACGCAGGGGTGCATATTACTGTACAACTCCGGCCACATCCGTGAAACGTCTCGAAGATAAATAGGTCTACTTTATTTATATCAGCCATTAAAAAAAAATTCAAATATTTATATCAGTCATTTCAAATTCTAAGATGAGTCTAAAATAATATATTATAATACTATAATATAAAATATTAATTAAATTTGAATCCCTTTGCATAGGACAATCATTATGTGGGAAATTGCTTGCAGTGTCTTTGAAATTTGAAACTCAAAGACATCAGTGGTTGCTACTGTTGAAAAAAAAATTCACATTATACCCTAGCAGTTAATGACACAGTTTAAAATGGCAAGCCAACATTTTTATCATCTTTTGAAATGCAAAATAATAATCATTACTGTGTCATTGTCACCAATTTTGTTTTTGCTGGCAGTAGTTCTATTATAAGATCAAAAAGATGTCTTCTAATTAGCTGCTGAGGGAGAATGTATCCACGAGTAGGCTACAGCAGTAGAACTACGGCTTTTTGTTTCAGAATTTATAGTTTCTCCCTGTGTTTGTGTCCACTGAGAACATGTGGGTTATAAAACAATCCCATCTCCTTATGCCTCCAATACAGTATGGTGACCATATAACTATTTAGTAGATCTATGGCCTATATGGTGACCACCGGGATTGGAGCCCTGCCTATGGTTGGGCAAAAAAATTTTTTTTCCCTGCCCAATTGGAGGGCAAGGAGTTTTAAGGTCCACCAAAAACAATTGGATATACATAAAACATGAATATACTGCATGTTATCAGGTTGTATGTACACTCGTGAAATGAAGACAATAGCTCATTATGTGTTAATGATAATGAGCTATTGTATTCTACATAGTACAGGTTGCAATGTTTACTGATACGGTTAGCATTGGCACGGCTGCAACTACACCAGTAGGTGTCATTATACAGTCCAAGATGTATGTGAGTGATGTAATGTGTGTGTTTGCGTGCACGTAAATTGTCTCATCACCTTGACTAACAAGCTTCTACTGTAAATTAGACAAAATATTGAGGGCAATGTTAAACGCTTGTTCCATGAAAAACTGGATAAATAATCCTTAATGCCTTTTTCACATACTAAATATTACTACCTACTATTTTAGAATTTGTTAACAGATCTTCACTGATGATTGATTCATTAGATATTATTACCAGGTTTAGCTTTAATTTCCAATATCTAAAATGTTTTTGCACCTAGTGCATATGAGTAAAGAGGAATTCCGGTTCATTTCGACTTGGACCACAATTTCCCATCTCTCCCATTAAAAATTAATTAGAGAGTGTTTTTCGATGGCCCTGTTGTTTCTGGTATAATGTATGGAGTCTTGACAGCGGATATTGCCAGAACTCTAAAGTGAGTATTTTCATTAGATTTTGGTCAAACGATCGCCATTGGGATAGATGGGAAAATGAGGTCCAGCTCAAAATGAGCTGGAATTCCCCTTTAAATTAAAATGGTGATGCAAAGTGTGAGGTTTTATAGCAAGTGATTTAACAGTGTATTGAGAGCACAAGAGAAAGGCTCTGCCCATGGTCTAATAAGCTCAATCACCTTGAAGGCTGATTTTTCTTTTATAACTGAAGACACATTTGGGTCACTTCTATAAATGGACAAACTTCATCCCTCTAAGGAACATCCATGGAAAATGTTATTCAGTTGTCTGAAAACAAAGTTGGAAAGAATTGATTTGTTCCATATTATTCGTGTTGTGGTTCTATAAAACTTGTTTATTTTTGTGTAGACTATAGCACAAACAGAGATTTTGAATTGACATTAGTTTAGCAATAAACATTTGTACAAAGGGTTGCTTTTGTTATGAAAGCTTCACAGCTATTTAGTTACACACAAATGCAAAAACCACAGTGAATACAAAGATACAGGTATTATAGTGTATTTATTTTACCAAACAGGTCTAGATGCTCTTAGTTTTGCAAAACTAATGTTTAAACAAATCAAATAATTATTAAAAAATAAATACAAATGAATCATTATATATATAATTATATATTATCTTAAAGTTCCACGATGCAGGGGTGAGTTTTTAAGGGTCTATTTAATGAAAAACCACTCTAATAACATGAAACACATGTTCTGTTAGGTCTGTAGTAGCTTTATTTTTTTAGTAAAAGAAAAGCATCTGATGTGGTCATTGGTCTTTTTTCAGATGGAGCAAAAGGCTCCATCTCAAGTGACATGTGCGTCTATGTGCCCTGCCCTGGGGGGGGTTTGTTTCTGCATTGGAGATGCGGGGTGGGGGCAGCATGGGGCACCATGCACCCTAAAAGAGCACCCTAAGCAACAGACTCATCCAACCCCGGTGTGTAAAGGAGTGATACAAGAGGTCATTCCTGCCGGGTGCTATCAGACTTTACAATTAATCTGCCATTATCAGGCCTGACATTGAACTGCTAAACTGCTTTATCACTTGCTTAACACTCTGCTCTTTGCACATCAGGACAGAGTTGGCCTACCTGTAAGCATCCTTGAGCAAGATGCCTAACCCCTACCTGCTCCATGTAATAGCACCATGTAAT
>JAOEHI010053235.1:0-15494 GCA_025447815.1 Percopsis transmontana | reverse complement strand
CGCCTCCCTAGGGAGGTGTTCCAGGCACGTCCAGCTGGGAGAAGGCCTCGGGGAAGACCCAGGACTAGGTGGAGGGAGTATATCTCCACCCTGGCCTGGGAATGCCAGGGTGCCAATTGTAATCAGTTGAAAATACAGGGAATTTATTCTTTCCGTGCCAGAGAGCCACCATGGAAACTACAGGGCCATTTGTCATAACATTTGGGATAAAACATTTGATAAAGTAATGTGTAGCTACAGCTTCACAATAATGTAAATATGTGATATATAGGGGCAGTACAGTCTAGTGGTCTAGGTTTTGGACTCCCAGCAGGAAGATAGAGGGTTCGAGCTCAGGAGTTAGCCTACCTGTAAGCATCCATGTTCCATGTAATAGCACCATGTAATTGTAAGTCGCTTTGGATAAAAGCGTCTGCTAAATGACCTAATTGTAATTGACTATTTCCTCATAATCAAGGGGAAAGGAACTTAGGTTTACATTCATTTTTGTGTACGTGTGAATGCACACTATCTCAAATCTAAAGCTCTGCGTGCCGATACTGGTGAGTAAAACCCTTTGCGTCCATACTGCATTACCCAAGTGTTAGCTTGGCTGTGCTTGTGAGCTTATCTAGAAAGCATGCCTGCCTCTTGTATAGTTCGATCAATAAGAAGACAATACACCCCAACCACATGTACACACACACACACACACACTCACACACTCACAACAAAGCCAGAGAGCTGGCAGCCTGCCACACAGGAAAAAGGCAGTCTCACGTGCCGTTTAAACAGTGTTTTGATAAATAATGCCGAGTGTGCGCATGTAATCCGATGGGTGAGAGCGGGGACAGATTCATCACAGTCACTTGTCACTATCGCCGGCGCCCTCTTCAATCAGCCTATCGGCTTCCATCGCTGCTGTGGTCTGTGAAGAGGACAAGGCTTGTCTAGCAGGATGCCGCCTCCGGGCTCTAAGGGGATCTACTTCATATGCTGTCTCGGTACATGCTTAACGTGCAAGGGCGGCTTCGTTAAGTAGCTCGCTTAAGTAGCTCGTTAGAGTGGCGGTGCTGGACGCGCTTGAACAGCCTCTAACGGCGGCATCCGGCGCAGTCACCTGCGACCAAACTGCCTCTTTTCGAGGGACGCCGACTACTGCTTTTGTTTCGGACAGAGCCAAAATGATCTATGGCCCCTTTTCACAGAGCTGTCATAGCAGCGTAGGGTAAACACTAGTGCAGCTCATACCATTAATTAGAGAATCCTAAGTCCATTCCATTGAGGTATACCGGTGCACCAGCGCTGACAAGGTGTTGCTTCACTTGTTTTGTCTCCACTGGTGCACTGCTACAACAACGGACTTATAGTAAACACACACAGGTCTTTACCCGACCGTGACACCTCTGGGGAGGGGTCCATTGGCGAGATACAGGATCAATGGGTCACGGTTCCTTAGTGTCTCTTTATTTATGTCTCTTACACACACACGCTCACAGATACAGGCCAACACACACACACATATGCATGCACCCTATTATAGCCATCCCACACAAATGCAACTGGATATAGTGTGTGTATATTTGTGTGTGTGTGTGTGTGTGTTTGTGTGTGTGTCTATGTTTGGGTTATGTTTGGGGTATGTTTGCACACAGAAACTAAGTACTGTGCGTATAATCTCGTGTCTGGGTGTGTGTTTCTCTCAGGAAGCGTGGCGTGCAGAATTCCAGGAAGTCCACGAGTCTGCTACCTCTGCTGAGGGAGACTCTTAACTCTCTAAGCCCTGTCAGCAAAATCCCTCCTGTTACCATTAGCAACCAGCCGAACGGGACCCCTCTCACTACTACCTGGGGAGGCAGCACGCTTATTAGAGACAGAAGGAAGGCAGAGAGAGAGAGAGAGAGAGAGAGGGGGGGGGGAGGAGGGGGAGGGGGGGGCAGTGTTGAAAGCAAGAGAAGGGGGGAGAGAAGCAGGGTGAGGGGGTGAGAGAAGATTAGACTCCTGGAAGTACTGCAATAAATTACACAATGTTCTATTCCTGCCTGGTTCTAAACATCGCCACACATAGTACGGTGTCTTCAGAGGGACACAGGCTGCGTTTCAAGCTCTCCTAAGCTGTAATATTTCATAATGATGCACAGGGTTGCGAAATTAGTGAGCCTTTTAAGATTTGATGGGAGTTGTCTGATATTGTGATACAAGGCCCGATGGGCTGTGTATGGACGTAGGGTGTTGGGTTCATCCAACATTCTGCTTGCAGAGATTTCTATTTAGTATTTTTTCCTTTTCGATTCTTTCCATTTTTTCCAAAATATTACTCAAACTATGCACACTATTTCAATCAAATAGATTATATATATATACACATTTATACACTCACCGGCCACTTCATTAGGTACACCTTTTCAACTGCTCCTAACGCAAATATAAAATTCACCGATCACGTGGCAGTAACTCAATGCATTTAGGCCTGCCGACATGGTCGAGATGATCTACTGAAGTTCTAACCAAGAAGAAAGGTGATTTAAGTGACTTTGAACGTGGCATGGTTGTTGGTGCCAGATGGGCTGGTTTAAGTATTTAAGTGATGATCTACTAGGATTTTCTTGCAAAAAATGCCTTGTTGATGGCAGAGGTCAGAAAAGAATGCCCAACAGTAACTCATTTAACCACTCGTTACAACCAAGGTATGCAGAAGAGCATCTCTGAACGCACAACACGTCGAACCTTGAAGCAGATGGGCTACAGCAGCAGGGTGACCACCCTGGGTCCCACTCCTGTCAGCTAAGAACAGGAAAATGAGGCTACAGGCCCAATAGAAGATTGGAAAAACGTTGCCTGGTCTGATGAGTCTCGATTTTTGCTGAGACATTCAGATGGTAGGGTCAGAATTTGGCATCAACAAAATGACAGCATGGATCCATCCTGCCTTGTATCAATGGTTAAGGCTTGTGGTGGTGGTGTAATGGTGTGGGGGATATTTTCTTGACACACTTTGGGCCCCTTAGTACCTATTGAGCATAGTTTAAACGCCACAGCCTACCTGAGTATTGTTTCTAACCATGTCCATCCCTTTATGACCACAATGTACCCATCTTCTAATGGCTACTTCCTGCAGGATAACGCGCCGTGTCACAAAGCTCACATCATCTCAAACTTGTTTATTGAACATGACAATGAGTTCACTGTCCTCATATTGCCTCCACAGTAACCAGTTCTTAATCCAATAGAGCATGTGGGATGTGGTGGAATGGGAGATTTGCATCATGGATGTGCAGCCAACAAATATGCAGAAACTGCGTCATGCTATAATGTCAAAATGGACCAAAATCTCGGAGGAATGTTTCCAGCACCTTGTTGAATCTATGCCACAAAGAATTAAGGCAGTTCTGAAGGCAAAATGGGGTCCAACCTGGTGCTTGCAAGGTGGGGCTAATGAAGTGGCCGGTGAGTATATATAAACAAAACTACACAGGTTGATACAAGTGGTATCCTACCAATCTCACAGCACCCAATCACCAAACAAACACGATTGGAAAACATTGGAACATTGGCAAAACACAACCAAAACAGAAAGGGAAATAAAAAAAATGGTGCTTACAATACAAGCATGTAATTTGACAGGCATGAGATAATAAGCAGAGAGAGAACCTAAGCAGGTAGAGACCAAGTGACAACTGTCTTTTCAGTGAGAGAGGCTTGCACAGGAAATCGAATGAAAGACCACCTGCTGTCTGTGGAACAGCAGGTGAGATTAAACACAGAAAATGTCCTGAAAAACGCTAAAATGTAACCTATCAACAAACAAACAAAGTCTTGCAGATGTAAGAGAATTGGTGGCTACCCTAGTTTCTTTTCACGTGTGTTTTGGTTTGTTCGTTAGCCAAAACTATTATAGTAACGATCTACTGTATCTGTATAATGTTGGTCTGCTAATCTGTGTGATGTGTCAATATTGTTTTTTGGACAGTGTTGACTGAAAAATGTCTTAATTTATTTATGTCTTAACAGAAAATGGAGATGAAATTAATTTAAATGAATGACTTTGAAATAAATGATATCCCATTAAGTAATATGAAGAGGTGCTAATATTTAACACACCGTACACACATGTTAACATACGTTAGCTATGGCAGGCCTACCTGCAGTATTTGGCAGCGGTCGGAGGTGCAGTCGATGTTCTCACAGGGCTGGTACATCCCCAGCGTCACACAGTTGAGCAGGATGACCATAATGCTAATCCTCTCGAACCACGTACAAGACAGAGTTAAGGAACATGTACTGAAGTGCGTAGGGCAGCAAAATACACATACATTATACTGTGTATACATTCGTATTCGCCTGCAGTAGGAGAGGTTTGATGCATAGTGCTGACTATGCATGGTGCATAATAGGAATTATAATGATCAAAATCAATAGCCGTAAAATGAGAGACAATTAAAATTTCACATTTACATTTTCAGCATTTAGCAGACGCTTTTATCCAAAGCAACTTGCAATTAGTATATTTGTCAACAGCATCATGTAACAAGGTTACTTCACCTATGCATTTGCACAACATTACTCGAAAGTGTAATATTTGCTCCATAAAACAGTTAATATTTACAATAAATGGGAATTTATTTTATATATTTTTATTTTTTATTTATTTATTTTTATATATTTTTTTAAGGGAGGAAAGGAGGATAGAATAAGGATTGTTAGTGGGATTAGTGCTATGAAGTAGAAAGATCGGTGACCAAGGTACCGAGATGGATTTTGAAGAGGTGGGTTTTAAGTCTCTTGCGGAAGATTGGCAGTGACTCCGCTGTACAATAACTGTACTTTAATTTATATTTCATATTTTGTCATTTACTTGTGCCAGCAAACATTTTGTGAGATCAATTCAAGTAATGATCACCAAAAAAGAGCAAAAAATATATTTAAAAATAAATAAATAAATAATAATAATAAAATGTATTACAAAACTAGCTGTTTTAAGCAACCGTAAATATGAACTGGGACCATATTTAAATGGATTCAGAGGAACCAGCATGTTTGTCACAGGTAGGAAACGTGACTATTCCCAGAAGAATGAACATATATTGTAAAGGAAAACAGATTCACACACACACACACACACACACACGCACGCGCACACGTGTGCTGCTGACTCACTCCCACCGTGCACGCAACACGTCCCGGCAGCCGAGATCAGACAGCTGAGTCAGTCACAGAGAGCATTTCATCAATGGGAATGAGGATGAAAAATGCTTGCCAACAGCTGTTTATTTATTATTTATTTCTCTTGGTAGATTATGTCCTCCAAACCGCCAGCTTCATTGGACATAACGAGCGAGAGAGGACACTGAGTGACGCAGGTCAAGAGTGGGATGAGAACTAGCGATGGCAAGTGAATGCACGTGCACTATTCTGGCCAAGGGAGTGGGGTTTCATTGTTTTAAAATGCCACTAGGATGTAGAAACACACTGCATAGATTCTTTTAAAGCTTCAATACACCACTTTTTATCTTACCCATCTCCTCCCACGTTTTTGCACCAAACTCCCACTTTTCCCCCGACCCTCCAAAGAAATGCGCAATTCGACCCTCTGCGCTCCTGCGGCAGGCAGAATGCGGTTTTAGCCATGTGCGAAATTACACCTAAAAGGGGTTCTAACATGTTAGTCTGCCCCTCAGTTACAGCAATTATTTCACACTGCTATTCGCTGACTCACATAAACATACAGATACTCGCACGCACGCTGATTAAAATGCAAACAATTCCTCTCATGCAAAACTCCTAGGGTGTTTGTGGGTGAAAGTTGCTTATGTGTGTGTATGTGCAAGTGTGAGAGAGAAAGAGCTAGCAATTATCAAAAGAGCTTAAAAAAATAATCTTAAAAACAAAGTTTCAGCTAATCACCTCTATTCTAGCCTAAGCGTTAAACGTAATCCCATAGTTCTTGAGAATTCTGTTCCATTTTCTCTCTTTACCAAAGGAAGGCTTACAATATGTTCATAGTTTTTGGTCCTTTTGAACTTTTTACCTGTGAATGCTTTATGCTTGTGAACTTCCCCACGTGGAAAGCTATGTGATTTGTTGCAAGTGTGTGATGTGTTTGGTTTAACGCAGACGCAGACTACTACTGTATACCGTACAGAGACACTGTGCTTCCAGAAAACAGTTCCTATTGCTGCTTTACATGTACAATATGGCGTGTGTTTTAATGTCGTGCAAATGTTATTCTGCAAAACGTTCCTTCTGGGATTTAACAAAACATAAAACAATCAAACTGAAGGCCATGCGCCATTTAGGCAGAATAAGAGAGATGACAGATTAAAAACAACATTGTAACTCCCTCCTCTATCTGCGCTCTAGCGGGCTGCTTTCTGCATCTTAAAGTCTCTTGATTAGATGTGACATCTCTCTCGAACGCGCACAGTCATTACATACATGCGTGCATGCATGAACACTAGCAAATATCCTGATATTCACCTTATTCTTAAACGCAACAGAGGGCGGTTGTTTCAGGGATTTACGATAAAATACGATAAATAACATAATGTTATCGTATTTTATCGTAAATCCCCAATAATATTTAATTATTCATTTAAATTATTAAATTATGTCAAATATTGAGTTCATTTTTTTCACATGTGGGACAGACTTTTCGTAAACATAAACGATATCCCTATTTTAGCATTCAAAAATAAGGTGTATAACACATGGAAAGTAATATCTGAATTCCCCTTGTTTTATTAGAACTATATCCCCCTTTTGGATTCACACACACATTCTCATTTCAGGGATTTTTCCTTCTCCTTACAAGTCTTTTCAATTTTCAAAGTTGTTGTGTACCTCCCCACTGTCCCTCCCCCACTTGTCTTTACTCTGCCTCGCAGCTATTCCCAGGCGTGACAGAACTAACGGTGGCCAAATTGGCCCCTGCCAGCAAAAACAACTGCAAACACTTTGGGGCACATTATAAGTCGACGGACAATGCAAAATCAATCTGAACGCTGTAGCCTGTCTGGTTGTGTGTCTGGTTGTGTGTGCTATGCGTGTATTAAAATAAAAATGGTTCTAACCTGGCAACGTTAAAGACAGAAAGATGGAGCCAGCATGGGTCCACAGAGACGAAGGAGCAGAGATGGAGAGGAAATGAATAAACTAAATATAAAAAATGTACAGATATATGACACAATAAAATGAGCACAATCACACATGCTTCTTCTTCTGCAACTTCAACATTACATATATATATACTGTATATATACCTGTGTGTGTGTGTGTATATATATATATATATATATATATAGACCATAGATATAGACATGGTTATATGGTTATATGGTTATATGGTTTCTTGATGAAACAGTCATGCAAACAAACTGTCAATATCAAAGTGCTTTCTTTTTAGCCACCTTTACAGCATCCTTGTGCAAGAGGTCTAACTCCCTCCTCCTTAATACTTGTAACTGTACTCACTGTAAGTACTGTAACTTTGGACAAAAACAGCTAATTATAGCTGTGACTACCACATTATAAATGTTTTCTGTTCGAATAATCTTCGGCATCTTACACACATTTTGTTGGGGTAAAAAATAAATACCTTTTTTATTATTAAAACTTTAGTTCAGACTTGGGACTTGACCTGAGATTTAAAAAGACTTAAATACAGCTCAAACATCGTTGGCTTACCTGTAAGCATCCTTGAGTAAGATGCCCTTCTCTTAAATACTGTATTAGTACTTACTCGTAAGTGTCTGCTAAAATGACTTAACCTCTTTTGACAAAACAATGAAGCATTCCTATTTAATTTGCCATCTTTTTTTTATCGGTTCGCCACCTGTGGTATTCTCTGTTGTTTGTTGTTTGTCTGCAGAGGCAGCTTCTCCTAGAAGGAGGGGGTTTTGCCTAGGGCACCTTTTTGGCTAGAGACGCCTCTGTCTGTCAGTATGTGTGTCTGTCTCCTCCTTTATCCAACAACAGTATTGCTAACAAACTAGAATTCCCCCTTATTTTCCCCTCCCTGTTCGTTGAGCAGAGGACTAAAAACAAGAAACAAATTATCCTGACTGCCGTGTCCGAGACCCAATTCCTGTGAAGGCTGAACCCCGGTTACAAGAGCCAAACCAATTTTTGAGCCGTGTGCGTTTCTGCTTTGCTGTTGCCCCACCTATGAATGTACATATTTCGCAGTGGTCACAACAGTGTTACTGATATGGGATAAAATATGCTAGCAACAGATTTGTGGGGTTAAGAGAAAGAAATAGAAGGGTTGGATGGTAAATGGAGTGTAAATATGTCTGTCTACGTGTGTGTGTTTAGTAGTATGTGTATCGCATGTATAGCATATGTACATTTAACACCCATGTCAATATTATGAGTCGCTATTCTAACAGGATATGTCAAATTTTACAATTTTACACTCACCAAATTTCACACTAAAAAATATTAAGTAGCTTTAAATCTTCTACCTGATAATATGTTAGTGTAATGTTATTTAAATTAACAGTTCTTTTCAATTTCTAACATGTATTAGTCAAAACTGAAGTCACATTGACAAAACTCTTCACATACTCAGCAAAACATAAGTGCATGTGGATCAAACTGAATAATTTTGCATTGCTTTCAAACAAAATGCATTCAATGACCACATTCTTCAAAATCCATGAACTTGTTTCTCATTCATACTCCAGGAACCAGATTGAAATATATAGCAAATTTTACCAGAATATTTACAGTAATTATTACAAACACAGCTGATTGCCATTTTAGCTGAAAGCCTACCCAATTGTCCTGTTTTTAGTCTGCTTACCGAACAGACAAAAGGGGACGACTTCGGAAAGATTATGATTCAGAAACATGGATTTAAGGAAGACAGGTTGGTGGGGAAAAAAGAGTGACAGGGTTGGATTAGACATTCCAGAAGATATTCTCCAAGATGCATCGCCAGAGAGGACATAAGATGTTATGTTGATGAGAACTTGTGGCCAAATGCAGGAGAGAGAGAACTACAACCTTCACAGTACTGTACAGTATACATGATTATACTATACACTTTTATTTTCTTTTTTTAGAATTTCAGGTTTTTTTTTTCAACTTTTTCAAAAGTAAATTACTACATGCAAAGATATAGAAAAACTAAACAATATTGAAGCAAATTGCTGCATTTCTGATTCATTCTTGTTACATATACTTTAGTACAGTCGATAAAGTGAAAATGTGTTATTCTTATTCTATAATGAAATTCAAACTCCAAAGATAAAAGTTCATAATTTATGTAATGCTCCCTGTTGTTAGTATTTTTGAGGTCAGTGTGTTTTGAGTGACAGTGTATGCTTTCTGAGAATTCAGAATTGTTGCCAGTGTTTGATCGGCCAACCTTATTTTGAGACATGTATGAAGTGTTTTGGTGGTTTTTTTTGTGAGTTTTGGAGGTTTGGAGATTAACTGTTTGGTCAAGATGCATGTTGGTAAATCAGACTGTATGAAGAGTTTTGAAAAAGTGGCTTCAGTATTGATCGATGCTTGTTAGCAATTGAAAAAAAACTGTAAATCATTTTAATATTATTATGTATTGTAATTTACAAATTTCCTTTCTGTTTTTAATAATAATAATAATAATAATAATAGTTTTTATTTGTAAAGCACTTATTTGTTGAGCATATCTCAAAGTGCTACAGTTAAGATCATAAAAGCTGTAACGATGGGCATGCACAGGCCATGCACGCTCTGTACCTCCCGCCCTGGCTGCGCATCTGCGGGGGATTAGCCCCACGCAGGTGCGACACCTTAGTTTTGATTAGGGACCTTATTTAAGTTTCCCGGCAGCACTAGGTGCTGTTGGTCATTGTTTGCTGGTTTTGTACTTTGCGTTTGTGGTTTTTGTATTAAAGTACGCTTGACGCGTACTTCAGTTTTCCCTCTGGCACGCGCCTACTCTCGCCACCCCACAACGCATCATTACAAAAGCATGGTTAGAACATCAATATAAAATACAATATGTAATATTGTCATATATAATATGCTTTTCTGTTAATTGAGATGACAACAGCTACACTAACACTTGCAGTCTAAATATTGAAAGAAAGCAGAGCCCAATAACTTCTCCACATGATAATAATTTAGCTTCTTATTTATGTAAGTAATCAAAGCAAATTACGTTCTTGTATACTGGTGTGTGTGTGCATGTGTACGTGTGCGTGTGTGCTCCCGCCACCACTACTGCACTGCTGGAAGAGAACAAAGCATTATATAATTCTCCGGAAATATAGAAGTGTGAGTCAGCTAAACGGCTGCATCAAATCAATGTTTTACGTACATACTGTGTGTGTGTGTGTATGTGTGTGTCTGTCTTTCTGTCTTAGGAACACGATGACTCACGATGCAATGAGATCTCTGTAATTTACAGTGAGTTGTTTTAACAGATATTTCTATGTGTGTGTGACACAGAGAGAGAGAGAGAGAGAGAGTCTGAATACTGCATTTATACTCGTGTGTACTGTACCATTAATTTAAGCATCACTATAAATGTATATACAGTATACATCTATAATACAGTGATATATAGTCTGCTGGGATCTGCACACATCTTTGGGATTCCTTGCGGTTGATAAGGGCTGCCTAAAGGTAAAAACAAATGAGTTTGAGGTTGAACATTATCTCAAATACAGAAAATTATAAGTAAGGGCTTTCTTTCTAATGGAGGGGAGAACTGTCGGAATTCTGAGTTGTGAACAAGACCCTGAGGAGGGCTCATATAAGCCCAACTAGAATGCATACAATAAAACTATAGATCTCCCAAATGATGTATTATGAATGTTACGCCTTTGGTCTGAATGGTAACAGTTAACAGGAGTTAGAGAATTCAAGAAGAGATTATTATAAATAATGCTAGAAACACTTTTAGAACAGGGCAGGAGAGATTCTCCGAAAATACCGCATGAAAGATTTTCTTGAAGGTGCAGTCTATGATTGCATTACAACACCCAAAGTGTTTGCCCCAGCTCACAGTTTGTGTTTCAAAACACTGTCCATAAAGGAGGGAATGATTAGGGGGAGCGGTAGAGAACTGTGTAAGGCACTTCATGAGGAGGTCTCTGAGTCCACCTGGCGCAGAAGTAGTGGTCAAGTTTCATTGGAGTCGGGGCTCCTGATTGGCCAAGCTCTCCCACCAGCAATTCCCAGTGTGATGCTTGTGAGAAGCTCCTGTCTAGTCAATGGTGGTGCTAACACATCACATAAGTTATTTCTAATGGTTGCCCCACCCCCTCACACCCCAAATCACACGTTTGAGTAAGTTTGAGTAAATTAAAAAAAAAAAATGCTTCTCAAAATTGCTATATAAATATACATATCCTTTGTTATCATCATCTATTATAAAATATATAATTTTTGATTTTATAATTTTGTATTTATTTATTTTATTTTATTTCTTCTTTCTCACGTTTAAACAAATACTGTAGTGCTAGTAATACTGCAGTAGTTCAGTTGGTAATTCTGTTTAGTTTAGTTTAGTGTAAAAATCCACATGTTCAACACACAGGTAATCAACCCAGGCTATTGGTTGAAGAACCTGCCAGTCCCCCTGAAGTTCAGCGCACACACACACTCACACACACACACACACACACACACACACACACACACACACACACACACACACACTGTCCTTGGTGGCAGACAGTCTGCTCGCTTGTATTTCCTCTTTCTAACTGCTATATTATGCCCTTGTCTCATTTTCTTTGCCTCTGTAGATCTCTAGCATCACGTAATCAACTATTGGGCAAGCCGCCAGGGATCTCCCCTCATAACTCATTCCTCTTCCATCCCTCCATCGCCCTGTCTCGCTCTTTCTGTACAGTTCCTTCACTCTTCTCACGTATTCCTGTTAAGTTCACATCCCACTTTGCCCTGTAGGATAAAGCAATGACGGGTTTCCGACACACAATCTTTGTGAGCCGGCATTGGTTTCAGACTGGCTTTCAGACTCCCTTTGTTTTTTATTCAGTCAAATTCTATGACCTTCTGGTTCCTGTTTCTCAGTACATCTGCCTGTCTGTCTGGCCGGCTGGCTTGGTCGGGTCTGTCTGACAGAATGCCGACTATGTCTTTGATTTACAATGTGTTGATCCCTCCTTTTCTCACTGTTCGAGGTGCCCGCCTATCTGCATGATTCTGCATCTGGGAATTTGTTTGACTGGCTTGTCTGTAACTGCCCAACTGCTTGATTCATTCACATTGTCTCATTAAAATACACAGGTAGGGGTTCACTTTTTTCACTAAGGCCAATTATTCAGTTGCAAGTTTAGCAGTTGCAGTTTGCTGACAAACAAGAAAACTGTGTTCCAACTAAATAATGCATACCACCATTCACTCTGGGGGTATCCAAACCAGAGAACAATACCACAACAATACTGAACTTTAATTAGAGATGGCACAAAGCTGTGCGGCCTTTATAATGTTCTCTAAGATTATTCTGCATAGCAGCAAACGCGACTTCTCCCCAAACTAAATGTAGCTGTACATGTACTTGCAACGAGGGAGCTGGAATAAGAAGCGCTATACCATCTTAAAAGCCGCAAGAAAACTGCAGTATACGAGACCTATGTGCTCTAAGTGCTACCGTGCTTGTCTCAGCAAATGTAACTTTTACTTCGCCAGCACCTGGAAAACTTGGCTTATGCATATCCTGCTCGCGGATGTACACAATTTCCCCCCGTGCCATTCAAAACATCATTTGAAAATTGAGGGATTATCTTTTTGCATAATTTTTACCCACATAAAAATCCCTTTCTACTCCGTAGCGGAATAGATAAATAGAGCTACTCAAATACAAGTGCCCTTTTGAAAAAGTAGGAGTCACAGGGAATGGATGTGGAAACCTTTCACTCTCCATATACCAAGAATGATATAGATAATATATGGTAATGTATAGTCAGCTGGGGCGCAGGTCTTTAGTTAGATAACACTTCAATACGGTGGTGGTTTTGTATAGCTCTCTAAGTAGACACTGTGGCACTAACACTGGGTGTTATGGGACTCCAAACACTAACAGAGTATGCCCTCACTTTACTACTGTCAAGCACTTTTGATAAATGTGTCCAGTCTATTGCATAATCTCAATAATATCAATTAGCCATTACCTAGCCATACACTCAAGCAACTACAGTATGTGCATCTCTAGATAGGCAACCAATGTGTCTGCGTGCGGCATGTACTGTGAAATTATACTATGTCGCACAACAAATGAAGGAGGTTCATTGTGGTACATTCCTCTACAGTATACTGTGGTGGGTCACGAAATGACAATCAAGGAAGAGGATTACGGCTGAATCTCTCATACAAAAGAGAAAACTAACACATCCGGGGATGTTTTTACAGTGTTAACGTTATAGACATGAGAAGACACACTCTCTACTCCTCCCCATACTGTATACAGCTCTCATCGCCTCACACCGTTCTCTAACAATGCAGCCAGCCACACTTTTGTTAACAGTTGTATTTCGAGTAAAGTCAGAGAATTTCAATATAAAGTATGCTCCTATAAATACTTTATTCCTTCTTCTGGGGAGAAAATTGTGCATAATAGGGCAACAGAATCTGCAATTATGAAACAATAACATAAGGCATTGCACTCATTACATGCACTAAGACTTGACAATGAAATATGATAATTGAGCGTGATGAGAGGGTTTTATTACTTGCGAAATTATCGCATCATGTGCTAGAGTTTACTGCAGGGCACACACACACACGCACGCACGCACACGCACACACACACGAACACATACACACACACACAAAAACCGAGAGACAGAGAAACAGACTGACAGACGGAGACCCAGCCAACCACGATGAGAGACACGACCGGCAGAGACCCCGAGCACTCCTCAAGACAAGTCTGTGGCTTGTAACCACGGCAACGGAAGGCAGAAGGGCTGCCTCCGCCCGCCGAGACAGCCAAACAGCCTATGTGTGTCTGTATGTGTGTGTGTGTGTGTGTGTGTGTGTGAACACTTTTCAATCTTTCAACAAATGTATGAGCTTGTAATTCTACCCATGTGTAAGTGGGCGTGTGTGTGTGTGTGTGTGTGTGTGTGTGTGTGTGTGTGTGTGTGTGTCCAATGTCTGCATTTACAGGGTATGTTAAACAGCTGTATTGAAGCATTTCAGAGGTCATGGCGTGTGTGTGTGTGTGTGTGTGTGTGTGTGTGTGTGTGTGTCCATCTCCCTGCTCATATCAGCTCAGCACAGCAGGTGGCTTGCTCTGTACATTGCTGTAGCAGCGCAGCGCAGCACACACACACACGCACGCGCACACACACACAACAGGGAAGAGCAGCCCTGATAGAACAGTGCGTGTGAAGTCCAAGTGAAACAGATGGGAAGTGAATCTAAAAAAAAACGAATAAGTAAACACTAAAGACTAGTAAAACAAGAGAGAGAGAAAAATAGAAAAGAGTCAAGAGGCGAATGAGGATTTTCTTTGGACGGACATTAGAGAAGCACGGAGAAGTGAAGAAAGTGAATTTCAAAGGGGGTTGTGTCAAGAAAACCTTGGGAAAAAAAGGGGAAAGTAAGTAGTGCCTCGGTGGGCCAAGCACGCGCGCGCATCCTCATATGGTGGCAGCACAAATATGACTCACTGGGGGAGAATGACAAATACGCGAGCGAGGGAAATGGAGACAGGCCAACGCAGGTGATGCCCGCCGCCTGACCGGCTCTCCCTACGGCCATCCGCCTCTCTCTTCCACCCCGCTCACCGGTCAAACCCTTTTTCTGCTACGTTCACTCCTGCCCTGATTTGTCTGCGGCAATTCAAAGCGACGTGATTCGCCGTGATGGACGCAAGCGGTTTGTGCACAGGACAGATAGATGCTGTAAAAGGAATAGTGCTTGGCTGCCCGGGTGAGTGCCTGAGGAAATTCAGATTTTACTAGAGACAATTTTGATGAGTGTTTTACAACCTTTTTGAGTACTGTGACCCTGAAGCTTTTCAAGTCGACCTGAAGTACCCCCTACCATGCAAGTGTAACCCCCTGGGTTATATTGATCACTATCCCTAGGATCATTTTAACGTAGGTGTGGGTATTTATAATGTGGCATTGTGTTGAAATGTGAAATTTACTAATGACAGTGAATGCAGCATAGTTTGTGTAAAATGCACAGGTGTACACGTGTTAGTAAACCCTAGCATGCTGTCTGTTACATTCTACCTCTACGTAGTCAGTCATTGGGTAACGTCAATTTCTAGTAGCTAACTTTATCAAGTTGCAAATCTGAGATTAAAGTTTAGGTGTGTTTCCGCTAAGCTACTAGCCACGCTAGCGGCAAGTATTGTGTGTATGGACATTATTAGCCTTGGGGCTCATAGTGTGACGGATCGGAGTTCTTTACCCGCGCGGACGAGAGGACACCAGCTTCCCTGTCTACACCGACGGGATAGATATAAAGCTACAGTTAAGTGACGGATGGGCGCAGCCTGTTTTCCTACCTATTGAGGACATTGGTCAACCGGACTTTGG
>JAOEHI010053234.1:0-15494 GCA_025447815.1 Percopsis transmontana | reverse complement strand
GCGCTCGCGGTTCCGCCGCACGACTGTATAACTAGCCGAAATGACGAGGAAGCGGTGGCTGAAGTTTAACCGGCGGATCGGACTTTATTGCCTTATAATACAGGCTAACCGGGATGGAAGTGTGCCCAAAAACAACAAAACGTAACAGGCTGCCCTTCTCTTCTGCCCTCTCGCCCCCTCCTTCCATCGCCCCCCCCTTTTCCCAAACCAATCAGCTCAACTATGGGCAACATCTTTCCCCATAAACACCCCAAGAGTCTCTCCCCTGCCATCCTACAGGGTCGCTATACTATCTTTCCTTACCAGTAGCTCTGTCTCCGCGCCTCTCTGCATTTGGATCCCCTAGTTCAGTAATGTCACATCAATGGACAGCAGCATCAAACTATTTGAACTTACTGTAGGTGGAGAGCTACCCCACAGATAACAATAAGATGAATACATATACAGTATATCCTAATGGTTACCACCATACCTGGCTGAAAATAAACTTAGTTGCCTGTTGATGGAAATTAAAAAGTTTTTTTCCCCTGTAGGCTAATACATAAGTAGGCCTACATTTTAGCACAGTAGAGCTACAGGTGTTGCATATTATACAGCATTTCTGCACATCTTTATCAAGGAAACCCTTGGCCCAATAATTGTAATAATATTATGATGATACCATATGGACCTAGGTCACACAGTTGGCTTAGCCAACGCGATGCTGAAATTAGTTGAATTTATCATCATCATCGTCATCGTGGCATGGCACACACACTACCTCCCTGTGAGTCCCTGTTAATCATGAAGCTACTCCATGCTAACCGCTTTAACTACACTCCTCTTGCTCCTGCTCCCTCTGTCCGTCCACGGTTTCCCTGTCGCACGCCTGCTTCTCTGCCTGGCAGTAGCCAAGGCCAGCCACCTCTCCTCCTTCAAGTTCCACCTGTTGCTGCACAATTTCGGGTGTAGATATTGAAGCTACTGCAGCCCCTGCAGCAAACATGTCTGTTATTTTTGCACATTTGGGGGCATCCCCGTCTAGATTTAAAAAAAATCTGCAACTTCTCCACACCCCCCTTGTGCATGCTTGTCCATTTTGACGCCCTCATCCATCCAAGGATTTTTGTCTCTGAGCCATGGCATCTGACACGAGAAACAGAGAGGACAGAGGAGGATTGGTGGGGCCTAGTAAGAGATGTGATTGGGCCAGCCCAGTGTAGGTATAGAAAATGAACCAATGGGCCGCTGTCCCTACTTTATGAGCCGGTTGTTGGCCAAAAATTTATAAATATATATGATGTCGACCCACCGGGAAAATGCTCGGTACCACTCCACCTCTTCCCCGTTGTGGTTTAATGTGGTAAAAATGGTTTGATGTTCACAGGTTCCCATTTTCTTGCTCTGCCTGAGCACAATGAGCTGCACCCTTGGATAAACCCGGGGAGTCTTAGGCCGACAGGAACAATTACACGCACTGGTATCAAGGCAAGAAATGGATAGTGTTTAACTTCCTCCCCGTGCTGCCTGCATCCTGTTGTGTTGTCCCCCCCTTTAATGAGAGCAAAATGTACCTTGAGGGAGCTTCAAAACGCCCAGAGCTGGTCGAGACAATACTCCATGATGCAGGCTAAATCTCTCCCATTCACTCATGCAGTGAGATTAGACCCTCAATTTCGTGGTTGATGCGGGTGCCAAAGGGGCCGTTCCAGAATTACTTGGTTTTTCTGTCCTGTGTTTGAGCTCACACACCGGGATCCTGGAAAATGTTTTGATCCTAAACCGAGAGCCCAGCTCAGCGTTGGTCAGTGTGCATTACATATTGCCACTCTCCCTAAAACAGAATCTCCCTGGCGCTATTTGTCCCTGGCGTTTGATCTGGTCGTTAAAAAAACATCGGGTGTCGACTGCTGTGCGAGCTCTTAATTTGAGCTCTGCATTTGATTCTCGCAATGCAGTGCGCAGATGCTGATCAAGATAACTTAAGTGAAAATGTTGTACACCCTCCTGACACAACCTAAGTGTTTTTCACATGCTTCCTAAATGGAGTGTACTTTGTTTGGGTTGCCTGTTCTGCGTGTAGCCATGCGGTATCAATTATATTAGCACTGTATTCACTACTATCAGCAGTGAAAGATGCTAAAGAAGATGTTAATAAAATGGCATATACTGTAAATAATGTGTTATCGCACATTGCCACGGAATCATCTGCTTCGGAATCATTTGCTGTTCCTTCTTGTAAGGATGGTTTAACCGTCTCCTCTCATTAAACTGCGTCCCAGTTAGTATAGTGGCATTTGCATGCAGTGGCGTAGTAAACATGATGAGACTCTGAGAGTCCCTATCAGACCCTGTTCCTTCGAAGTATGGCCTTAAAGTGTCTGGATACAAGCAAACAAGCATCTTTGGGTTTTACGGATGCATAAATGGACGGAGGCATGAAGAGTTCTGGCAGAAACCTCAAGCGGCGCCCAATGTGTCCACGTTTACGTTGTCACGACCCATCTGCGCTGTCAGATCTATTGCTGCGATAGCATTTTCACCATTTCATGTTCATCACTCCCTTGTCACATATGATGGTAATAATTAATTGCTTGCTAAAATAATGCATTGGAGTGATGAGTTCTGGAGCACAGACAGAAAATTTAAATGATACATCAATACTACATTATATTTTACTTGTACATCAGTTGTCAGAAATATTAATGCCAGACATCTAAACTGACTAACACATTTTAAATTTGAAAAGATTTATTTTCTTTCCATACTAAGCAAACTCAAACTTTCAGTCAATCAACCTATAATATAATAGTACATTGACAAGATTGAACAATAGTTTTTGAAGGCATGTAGCCTCCTGATTCAATACAGTTATAATACTTATGCCACGTTTCATTAGGTGCTCATGTTAAATTCATACAATTTGTGGCAATGCAGCGGAGAATTGTATCAATTTATTGAACGAAAATTAAATGATAAATAACTACCTAGCTCATGCAATTTTTAACTAAAAATAACTTTTACATAACAAGGACTCCTTTCTCAATGCCCATATTCTGTGATACATAGGTCTACTGCCCTACCTATCCATTGTTGTGAGGCAGCCTAAATATGGTGCTCCTCTATCCCATCCTTTTATAAAATCCCTACCGAGCCCCCTACCAAGGATTCCAGCAGGGCTTCCAGTGTAAATAGAATGTGTCCTTATTTTGTTTTAGTGACTTTGTTTTAGTAGAGTTAGAAAGGGCATAGCCCTGCTTGCCCATTTAAACCAGCTGCCCCTGGCTGGCGTAATCTTACACTACATGACATTAACAGTGCAAGTTATTAGCTAGTCAGCTGCAAAAGAGATCTATGGCTTCAGTGCGTCAACTTGCCTTTTTGCCAACTCAGGATGAGCTTGTCTTTGTATGCTCTGTCTCAACCAGTTTACAACTTCTGTAGTATCAATTGGGAGCAGAGGTGGCAAAAGTACACACATTCTTTACTTAAATAGAAGTACTTCTTTAGTCAAGTAAAAGTGAAAAAGTACAGGCTCTGAAGTAGACTCAAAGTAGCCCATTGAAGGATATTTATACAGGCTATTTCTGTGAATATAAAATAACATAATATTATATCAATATAATATAGGTTGACACAATAATCGTTCTTAGAGCCAACAACATCAAACATTTCTCTTAAATAATGCCATGGATGGTGATTGTCTTGCTGCTCTAAATCTGCTCCATCCGTTGTCTGGTTCACTTTCAGCCAAGACACCTTTTCTCCACAGTCGAGTCTCCCTTTCTTATCTGTTTCATCTTGTGACGTCTTTTATGTAGTTTTCTTCTTGTTACATCTATCATGCATGATATGCACAGATAGATAGACCAAGGGATTGTCTTTTCTATATGTTATTGTTTCATCTATTTAGGTTGAAATCGGCATTGATGTTTGAAAGGCACGCAATGATACAAAATAAAAATAATAAATATTTCCTCTCAAATGCATGAAAACTATAGTTACAAGCCTGTTTTGAAAATGTAAGGGGTAAAAAGTACAGATATTTGTGTTAAAATGTAGGTGGTAAAAGTCAAAACAAAAGAAACACTCAAGTAAAGTACAGATCTGAAGTACAGTAACAAGTATTTGTACTTTGTTACTTCCCAACTCTGATTGGGAGAGACTTTCCATGATATTTTTTAATTCTATATGGAACCCTGAGGGAACAAATCGATGTTATGCTGTTGTTAGCATTACCTCAAGTGTGATATTGCTTTAATTTATACATATGGACACAGATAATCTGGGGGACAAGATTCAAACATGGGGAGCATATGCAATATGCATGCAAACACAAGTCAAGAATTACCCAGGTATGTCACTTTACAAACATATTGACAACCTTATTTTCCTATACAGTAGCATCATAATTATGTACAGTTAAATTAATTACCTAAACTGAAGAGAGAATAGACTTTTGATTAAAATTACATTGAATATATCCTTCAAAAACATGTGTGATAATATGCAGAGTAAAACATAACATTACAGTTTATACAGCTCATGTAGATAGTAAGGAGGATTTTAGTAGCTTGAGGGAGTATGTGCTAAATAATAAGAAGCTTTGCCATGTCCCATAAGAAAATAAAATAGAAACAGATGGCTGTCTCAGAGTGTAGTTAGTAGCAATTGTTCCTGCCCATCAACAGCCTAACAAGGGCCTCAACCCTAATCAAACGGGCCTTTAACGTCAACTGACCTTTGTCTGATCTCATCTCAGCTGTAATCCATTACAGCAGGGGTTTGCATCTATGTGCCATTCAGGGCCAAAAGTAAGTGCTTCACGCCAAACTAACAACATATTTGACTAATTAGTTGCCTACTCTCTGGTTCAAATTAAATTATTCATTTGAAATTCCTGTCATAACAGTGGCTGGGAAACAACATACAAATAAACTATAACATAAATAACATAAAAACTAAATCTTTTCCAATACAGATCAATTCTGGCAGGTTATTTTCTTATATTTCTTATAATTTCTAATATTTTCTTAGTGTTGAGAAGAGTTGCATCAACTGCCTATAACACTACACCTAAACATAATTAAATACATTTTTGAGATGAATGTTGAAACTAAATATACAATGGAGAGTGTGCAATGTTGTTCTACGATGTCATTATGTTATTTTCACTACTTTGTCCGATAGTATGAATTTATGCCTGAAGCTCATGACTGTTCTGCCCCTTTTCGTACCCAAGCCAACTGCATTAATTTGAAGGAAAATCTTATGCCTCCACACAATTACAATTAGGTAATTTAGCAGACGCTTTTATCCAAAGTGACTTACAATTACATGGAGGAGATAGGGGTTAGGCATTTTGCTCAAGGATGCTTATAGGTAGGCCAACTCTGGGCCTCGAACCCACGACCTTCTGGCTGGGAAGGTCGTGGACCACTAGACTATCCTGCCCCCTTATCCACACCTATCCACACCTTATGAATGCAAATACTGTCTGTTGCATAACTGGGTAGCCTCATGCTGAGAAAGACAGGTGTCCTGTCAAAGTGTCCTTGAACAAGACACCCAACCTGCTGGTTTATTCAAATTCATATCAGGAAGCATATCAGCTAAAAGTCTAAAACTCAGGCTACAAAATGTTAAAGGTGATCTGTTGCCACACTGAACTGGTCTATAGTATGTAACCTACAGTTAACCTTTTTCCACAGAGCTCATCATTTCTAGAGACTATTTTTTTATGTAAATGCAAAGTCTAAAGAGCATGGCACAAGTGCATTTAAGGTGTGTCCAAGTCCACTTTTGATAGTTTAACGGTGGAAAAAATGGTAGCAGCGCCAGGCTCATAGTTCAAAAGGGTTGTACTTAGTCTCAACTTGGTGGATTGGTATTATAATGGTGCATTTGCCAAGTAGTAAGAAAGAATGCTTCTCTGCAGAGGAAACGGACCATCTGCGCAACAGCAGGATTCCAGCACGATAAAATATCTTGTAACATTGTAATGTTTTACAATGCAAAAGCTGGAAATTGCTGATACAAAGCCAGAATATACATACTTTAATCAATCAGCTACGTTTAAATCGCCTTGGTATCTGAACTAGTGTTTGTCTAACCAATTTTATTTAGTTTCAACAAAAGATGTCACTACATTGGCAACAAGTCAAAAACTGTCCATAGGGCCTACTGTCAAAGGCAAATAGACCGAACGAGACACTTTTGGAGTAGAACATTTATTTTTAACCAGTGAGTACCACTGCAGACGTGGTAAGTTTCAAACACGATAATGAATCATTTAAAATAATTTGTTTGTACTCATTTGTACTTAAATTATCTAAGTAGCAGCAGCGTCACTTCCTATATCCACCCAATACTACGTCACACAGCATGAGTGCATGACTCATCCCTCTAGACAGCAAATGGGCATCATATTTAAATGTACTCACCTATAGCTATTGAATAGCCTACTTTCAGCAGATGGTTGGTTGTGAGATATTACTTCCATCTATCCTCTATCATGGTTGGCAAAATTGCTTTCTACAATATTGGTTGGAAGGCAAAAAAGATCAGAACCTGCACAGTGCTAAATTATGAAATTGGATTTCCTTTTAACTTTTAGTGCTCTGTCCTCTATGGAATTCAGTAATGGGTTCGGGACTGACAATTATCAATTTCATTGGGTATCTATTATATAGGCCTAGGATTTAACTGATTTAGACCTACAGTATTTCTCCTTGGGCATGGTTTGACCTTTGAAATGCGTTGGGTGGGTGTATAGAATAAAGTTTGCATTGTGACAGTGTCGGTACAGTCCTTCCAGTAGATAGGGTCAATAGTTAATTTGTACAGCTACATAACTGAAACCAACATAATATACTTAATCAGGTGTGTAATTGTATCGTTGTCTGTGTGATTGCATGTCTGTGATTGTGTGGGTGTGGGTGTGTGTGCCTCTCATGCCTTTTCATGTTTCCTCTATCATCTTCATCCTCCCATTTTGTTGCTCTCTCTCTCTCTTCTTCCAATCCCTCAATCCTCCCTCTTACTCTTTCATCCCTACAGGGCTACTTGAGGATAACTTTGTTTTGACAACCATTTCAAGTTTTGTCACCATAGATCTATCCACAAAGCTGAGCGGCCCTTTATTACAGGTGCTGTCCAGGATTATTGAAATACTTACTTTGAACTTTACTGAGTGTTTTTTCCCCTGCCTCTGTGCAAGGGTTTTGCTAAACAATGCAATTCCACAGTCCAAGAAATCCCTCCTGTCGTGTTTGTTCACTTGCACATGGCTGATTGTAGTCATAATTAAATATGTCTCTTGCACTTAGTTCAGACACGGTACCTGCTCTCTCATGTCATCAAAGATTAAAACAATGTGTTCTGCTTGAAAACAAAACAAAACAGGTTTGGTTGTTCATGAGGAACCCAAAGGTGGATCGATACTTTGGTGTCATTCTTGCTGATATGTTTATAGACCTAACAGTATATCTATTAGACCTAGCTACTTTTCATCAATGTACCCCTTTGTATTGTGTTGTTATGTTTCCTCTGGGTGTGTGTGTGTATACAGTATGTGTATACATATTACATACAAAATAATATTTATGCACTGTATAATTAATGATACTCCTGCTATCGTCTAAATACAGTATAGTTCAGTTGCAATACTGTATATGCAAATGACTAATGTTTCGAAGACCCCTCCTTTTTTGTTAAACCTTAACCTAAAAATACCACTTCAAGTCACTGCTCAGTATGTCAACACCACTGCCATAATTTTATATACTGTTTTACAATAAATCCCACCCCATAGGAATGCCTCCCACCCACGGAAACCAAAAATAGGACATCTATTACATGCTCAGGTATGAAAACAATGTAGGCAGAGAAAGGTTTTGTCACAACCACACCCCCGGTTTCTCCCTGAACTGACCTGTTAATTGTCTCCCAGTTGTTTCCTATCCGCTTATCAGCCCGAGTATACAATATATAGTCTGTGTGTTCCCCCGGGTTTGTTGCTAGTTCATCAAATGTGTTACCTTGTTTCGTTCCCAGCCTTTCGTTGACTGCCTGCCTGCCTATCGAGCTTGCCCACCTGCGTATCGAGCTTGCCCGCCTGGGTATCGAGCTTCCCTGCCTTTTGGATTACGTCTCTGCCTTTTGGATTTACTGTTGTTTGCCGATCGCCTGACCATTTCCCGTCCCCATCCTGCCATTTGCCGGCCGCTATTAAACCAGTTTGCTTTGGGATTACTGTTTCCCGAGTGCCTGCTTTTGGGTCCGAAAACCTGAGTCTTAACAAGTTTAATGTAGTGGACTAAGGCCGCACAGGTGACCTTTGGCCCACAAGGAAAGCAATCACCCCTCCTTTCTCCTTTCTTTCTCAGCCTAGAGCGACACAACCACCCTTTGTTTGTGAAAAGTCTGGTTCGTGTATCTGTCAAGATAGAACCACTCCCAATACCTGCCAGATACCAGGAGGGTACGCTAAAAGGGCTATGTTCTATATTCTCTCTATACCCTTGCATGGGATGTTTTTTCAGAAATTCGATACAGCGATATTTCGAAAAATGGAAATGGAAACACATTTTTTGCATTTAAGTCACATGACATGACATGACATTACATGAAGAGTCACTATGCACAGGTAGCCAGTTTATAAAAAGTGATGGCTATGCGATTCTCAGTTGGAACTGGCTAGAACTTCTCAGTTGGAGTCAAGTGCCGCGAGAGGTCCTATTGCGTTGCATAACTCATCAAATGTGGGTCATTCGAAAGCTTTGCATCCACAGTACCTCTGTAAAGTCATTGCAGACTATTATCTCCCAGAAATCCCGGATACGTGGCCGTTGCCAGGTATAAGGGGCTTGCCTTTCTGTAACTGCGTGTATCAGAAGCTACAGTTCTTGACCAATATAGCGAGAGGACCTCCAACTAGACAAATCATGCCCTCCCCATGGAACAGCAAATGGAAAGTGCTTTAAACTGTCTTCCCTTCAGTGTGATAGAAGTGCCCTCATGGGACACATGCTGGAGTGCTGAAGGCAGGAGGACTACATGATTAGGCTGGGGATCTGATAAGGGGCCAGGATCTCAGGTAGGACTGGGATGAACACAGATGCTATCTGTGCCAGTCTGGAAAGTGGCGATAGTGTGATCCACAGAGTGACGGCATTGTCACTCTTAACGCAATCGCTGTCCTGTGTGGGGAAACAGCTAATCGATGATGATGTCAGCCACATTTCAAACACTCCTCCTTAGGTTTAAAGCTCTTAGAAATTCAACTGTCAAAAGATTTGCGCAGATGTAGAATACCTTTGTAGAACGGTCCTATCTTGTGATGGTAAACATTTCTAATTAACACTTTCTTTATGTTTAGAGCACATGTCCTACGACCCAAATGCACTTGAAATAATCTTTAACGAAAAACATCTCTGCTTTAAAGCCATTTGCTAATTGCTATACTTTATTTGCAATTCTAGTCCCACTGTTAACAACAAATTACCTTGCAGCTTACACTGGGCAATTTGTGTTTCAAGATATCTTGGATGCAATTCACATTAACCTAATTCCATCTGTAAATATATAATCTTAGTAATTTGAAATTCTTTATCCTTTTTTGCACATGACATGATGTGAGGCATGGATACTGAAAGGGGAATAGGCATTTTTGTATTCATCACATGGGTTGGTACAATTTGAGAACTGAATTATGTGTCAACACACCACTAGCTCCCATCCTCCCTGAGGCGTTTTCTCACAGCAACTGTGGCTTTCCTGGCCCCGGCTGACCTGTGTGGTTCTACAGCAGGAGGCTGTTAGCCCTCAGAAAAACAAACATAAAACAGTCTGTTTTCAAAGACCGCCTTTAATAGCAATGTGGACCGATATGCCTAATCCTTTTGACTTCCAGCACAGTTTGAAGACGGGCGGTGGTCTATTCAGTGACTCACCGAATAAAAATTAGACCCTTCAGTCCCTCATGCTTTGACAGATTCTCTATAAAAAAATAAAGAAATATCCAAAAACTCATCACTAATTCTCTCCAAAACATACATTAGGGTTTATGGAATGCAGCAGATCTTAAATCATGTCCCAGTGAAATGTTAGGTCATTATTCTTAGTGCACTATGCAACCTCACCATCAGTGCCATGAAAATTCAATTGGGCTGCAAGTTCTACCGTGCGCACAATAATTTAACTTAGTTGCTTGACCTCTATCGGGGGATTAAAATCTGTTTAGTTTACGTGTCCAGAGCTCACAATCATTTCTTATATGTCCCGTCAGAGGGGGGCGTTATCATTCCTTTTATCAGTTGGGATGTTCGCATCATGACTTTGGACAAGGGCATGCGTAAACAGATCGGGGGCCACATGGGATATTTGGATTTTCACACATCTCAAACACCCACTTGTAATTGACAGCGACAGGCAGTGAGTGACAGCGTCAGCCTGAGTTTGAATACTCAGGTGGACAATGATTCCTCAATCATCTCTGTGACTGGAACTGATCATAACCCTCAGCGCATTGCCATAATGCTTTAGTCACACCGGTCACAAAGGACTCCTCAGAATTGGGTCTCTGTCAGTAAAAATCTATGCTTAGGAGGTTTTACTGGCAGATTATTTACAAGAAGGGACAGATTCAATGTGCTGATAACTCCTATATCAAATAAGGATCTATACACGAAAAAAAGAAAAAGAAAACATGTGTGATAGCTACTGTATGTCAGTTGTCAGAGATGCTAAAACCATTTACTGGTATTAGGAAAGAATATTAGGAAAGAAAAAAGCATCTAAACAAATATACCAATGGAAAGACTTTTCAGCTACTGTCTACTGTTACCGACAGAATTGTGGAAATATATACGCCGTTTACAATAACTTAAAGATTAAAGTTATCAGTTGTATTGCTGTGGATATTCTGACAGTGATTTATAAGACACTGTCAGTAAGTGATTTATTATCTGGATAGTGACATTGCACCTGATATTGCACCAATTTTTGATACCTCTTGGTCAACAATTATTTTATAAATTATTGAATTCAATGTTGTAGCAGTAGTAGTAGTAAAAATGATAATTATGAGTTAATTAATGTAATAAAGAAGCAGATAATGACTTTAATACTTTCTTCATAATGGTATTTATTATTTATATTGGTTTGAATTTATAAAAAATTATTGCACAGTTCTCAAGAAAAGACAACAGCGTTTGTATTGCTGAGGAATCGAAGCTGTGCCAAGCACAACAAGAACTTCCCAGACAGTACTTATCAGTACTTAGTATCAAAAAGAAGAGGTGGATATTGAGAGAGACAGGAAGAAAGAACATCAGTATGTCCCCACATTTACCCCCCAGGACGGTCCAGGAGAGTTTCAAGTGGATTCTTCCAAAAAACCCTACCGAAAAAACACCACCCTACAGTCTGTCTGACAGTTTGCAAATGTTAATGCCACTATGTAATAAATGAAAGGCAGACAGGGTAAGAAAATAAACAGGTCCACACCGAAGTGCAAGAAGCGCATCATTTCAGACGCATTAAGCAAGACCGGATTCAATTTCCCCTCGCCCGCTAGACCGTGTCCTGCTCGTCTGCCACTTCCGCTATTTACTCCCGGTTCTGAACTATAGGGACGCCATACGCACATTTCCTACCTCAGCCCTCCAGTGTTTCGCATCGCATACTGGACACGGTGGCAGAGCTAAATCAGCATATCTCTGCACAACCTGACACCCCTCATTGTCTACTTGATGGAAGGCTGCTGTCCACCTATTCTCAGGCATGCTGCCAGTTCCTGCATGCCTGCAGTAGACAGCGCTGGTAAACATGACACATGGTAAGGATGTTTATGCCGAGATTATGCTGTTTATGCTGAATCTGGGGTGAAGTGTGGGTGAGCCAAATACCCTTAGCAGTCCTTGAAAGAGACTCAATTCTTGGTTCGAATAGTGAAGAGTGTAGGTGATTGGCAGCTTCGCCAGACTGATTATCTGAAAACCTGTTATTTTCGGTCAGGGGAGAGCCTGATGTCTGGGGAATGGGGCCATGACTTGTTTCCCTGATGTGGAGACCATGGATAAATGCTAATGCCGCACTACTGAATAGTAACGATTTCCATCTCACATTGCACAAGGGTGAGGCACTAACTATGGAAAAGATACTTGTATTGTCATCCATTTACTTGGTGCGTGTTGTTTGTTGTTCTCAGGATAGAGCAGTATATGACTGAAGCTGCTACAAGCTGCATCATTATTTACACACACACACACACACACACATATAGATATATATATATATACATTCCTCTGCATATTCAAAATATGCAGAAGAACCTGTAGATGGAAACCCCACTATGGTCATTGGTAGAGTTTTGTGTTGTTACTGATATTTGGGAGTACAATTCAATATTATTACAAGTTTGAATGAAAAACACACATTTTGGCATGGATAGCAAAACGAAACCCTCTGTGATGGTTATCAAAAAAAAGTAATAATACAAAAGTAGTAAGAAAATGTGATTACACCTCCAAGTGCGTCAGGTTCAGCCATGCATCATCTGTGACACGTGAGTGAAAGGAAATAAATGTAAAGCCGTATACAGCAATAGCAGCATTATTCTAGTCTGCAAATGATTTAAGCTTTCCATGTTGGCTGCAGCTGAAACAAGACATAGCCATTAAAAGCTGGCCTGTTTACAGTTGATGATATTTAAATGTATCCAATAAGCATGTGCACCATTACAGAGTTATAAAGTTTTTTGAATAAAATTTGGCCCCGGACAGCGGTGGCAGTATTGAGCCAAAACCATTGTGCTGCTCAACTTTTTTATTGCCTGACAATGTAATCACGATACTACATTTCACTCGTTGTATGCAGTTCTCAATGAATTGAATATTGTTTCCAAGTTTCTAAATAAAAAAATGTGTTGTATTGCCATTTTTATGTTTTATGTACATTTTGATGTGAGGGAAATTTGTTCGAATGCAAATCCCTACCAATTATGGTACAAGTGAAGACACTTACACTAACTTTTACATTTCTTTATTTGATAGAAACCTATTGTTAGCTACTTAAAAAAAAAAGAATCAATACAATTATATAAAGTGACATTTTCAATTCATAGGGTGAGGATTTGAGTGGAAATAATAATTGCAATGTAAGTTTGCCATCTTGTCTCTTGAGTAGACACTTTGTGATAATTAAATGGCTGTAGAATACAACATCACAGATAACTGAAAATAGAAAGTGCCATGCTGAATCCCCACTCACTAAATCCATTGCAATTACACTTATCAAAACACTCACTTTTGCTAATCTTTCTCTACAGCTCAACTCTAGTGGAGTTAATTAAATAACAGCTGAAAAGATGGAAATGCTTTTATGGAAAGTGATAGTAACAATCAACATGTCAAGATTAAGTCATGGTTTAAAAGGCCGCCCCAGCGGTGTGTTTTAGTGTAGCCCCCCTCTGTATATTTTTGGAGAGAATATTTGGAACTACCATTATCAGGGGGGTACTACTGAACAGTTTTTTGTAAATTGGCATTAAGTAAACAGCTGCATAGCAAAGATCAAGAGAAATGACTAGATGATCCTAGACATCCTAAACTCGCGAGCTCCAATTTGATTCTGCCACAAGTCAGTCTGGATCCCTCCATTCAAAAGTGTTTGTCGCGAGATACAGTGAACAAAAAACACGAAGAAAACGCTGTGCTGCATGTGTGCAACCGACATAATGGTACAGTACGCTACAGGCTTATGAGTGAGTGTGTGTGTGTCTTTTGATGTGACCCCTTCTACCGGGGACTTGAAGGTGCAGACCTTTGAATCCCAGCCACTATTTTGAAATTCGTCAATCTCTCAATTGGTCAGATTTTCCAAAGTATGACCAGTCTGGATTTTCTGTCATTTCGCCAATATGAAACCACTGTAGAACCCTTCAAATTTTCCGGAGAAGGGGCTTGTACGAAGGCCCAGCTACATTGTGTAAATGAGCAGTTTTGATAGGCCGTCCTCTACGTGTACTGCAAATGTATCTATTTATTGTGTGACATTTCTTTTGTCAAACTATAGTAAATATGTTTTTGTATAAAAGGGAAAAAGCATTTAATAAATTATGAATAGCTTAATCTTGTCTCGTTTTTGTCACTATTCTCTGAAGGGGTTGGAGGGCCTTTACGGCACACCACTGCATATTGCCATTCCCACCATTACAAGTTATTTAAAATGACTTCACTTGAGAAGGGTATTGCGGCAATCTCTGCAGTTTTATCAGAAATGCAGTGTATAACTTCATTGAAAGAACAGACAACAGCATTGAAGGAATATGTACTGTGTTTGCTGTGCTACCGACTGGCTAAGGAAAGAGTTTGATCTATCTGTTAGCATCATTAATAGCAAAGAAGATGAGGCTGAAACAGAATCCCTTTGTTATTGTCGTGTCTCCAGTTAATAAACAATGTCTTTATCTTGTTTGTAAAACAGTACATTTGATATTCTAAATTGATTGTATAAGGACTAAGCACCCAACATTTTGAGCCTCTGTGGTGATTTAGAAGGCATCGGCTCACAATCCTGTGAGCTTCAGATTTGAGCTTCAGTTTCAGATTTTCCTTATTCCTTAGACATTTTGTCTAAACTGTCGATACTGCATGTTGGTTACTGTTTACATTACTACACCTGTTTCCATCTGACGTTACTTGGTTGAGATGTAGGTATAGACAGACGGAATCAAATTGGAGCTCGCGAGATTATGGTTGGTATCACAAGGCTTGATCGGTTGATGATTTGTCCGCACATCTTGAAGGATCTGCATCTTTGTTGAGGTGAAGGGTCAAACCGAAAATTATATTTTGTAAAGTTTGAAAAGCTCTACTTGGTGAAATGAGCAGCACATATAACACAAGTCAGACTCATCCAGCAGCACAAACTAATCTTTTTTTTGCATTTACATTTACAGCATTTAACAGACACTTTTATCCAAAGCAACTTACAATTAGTACATTTGTCGACAGTTGAACTGGTTAACCACCAGTTTTTGCAAGCAGATAACATTCTCTTAGAATAAGGACAGCATCATGTAACAAGGTTACTTCACTTATGCATTTGCGCAACGTTACTCAAAGATTTGTCATTTACTCCTCAAACAGTCAATAATTACAATTATCAAAGTTATCATACACACTTCCAGTTAATCATTCTTAAAACAGTAAATAATTGCCAACTGTAAAGTGTTTAGTAATCTAAGAGCTGATCTAGCAGAGTGGACTTTTTTTTTTTAAAGAAAGGGAGGAAAGGAGGATATCATAAGGATTGTTAGTGTCATTAGTGCTATGTGGAAGAGAGATCGGTGGCCGAGGTCCCGAGATGGATTTTGAAGAGGTGAGTCTTAAGTCTCTTGCGGAAGATTGGTAGTGATTCTGCTGTTCTGACCGTTGCGGGAAGGTCATTCCACCACTGCGGTGCCACGACTGAGAAGAGTCTGGACTGGGCTGCACGACTCTTACGCTCTG
>JAOEHI010053233.1:0-15498 GCA_025447815.1 Percopsis transmontana | reverse complement strand
TTTACATATGCATTAAATAAGGCTTCACCACCCCCTCACCATTGGCCCAAATGACAAATGGGTTTTTCATTACTAACACCCCCCCCCCCCCCCCCCCCCACCACCACCACCCCTGTCTCCCACTGGCCCTCCTCTTTCCTTTGTTCTCCCCTAATCTAAATAACAACCAATGCCAGTTTAAAAGCCCGGCGAATCAATGGCTCCTCGGTTGGGCTCCCAGTGTGGGCGTTCGCCCGGGGTGTGCTTTGTTTCGCGTGGGCGAACGGGCAGGTCGGGTTTGTCCGTCTCTGTCTCTGTCTGTGGCACATGCACATAGTACATACATATGTACAGGTACATACATGCATACATCATACACGGACCGCACACACACACACACATGCGTGACGATCACCCTCATTAGACCTTCACCGTCATCTGCTTCCGCCTGCGACGTGACATGATCCTTCACCTTCTACATGACAGCTGACCATTTAGCAGGAAATTTATGCCGCCCATGCCCTTTACCGGGGCAGTCTGGGAACAGCGCGCGGGAGGGGGGGGATAGAGGGCGCCGAAGAGCATCCTAACTTTGATTTGTGTTATTGCTTTTACTCAACCAGACATTGTAATGACACATCGGGCTTTAGAGCTCTGATGGGTGCAGATGCTACAGTATGTGGGTACATCGGAGTTCACATGCAGGGACATGTGGAATACCCTTACTAGGTTTAAGTAAGCTTACATTACCATTTCAGATGAATGTAATCCGTCATTTAGTCAAAGCCCGTGATAAATGTAGATCTTTGGTTTATTACTAAAAAGCCCTTTTTCTCTTTAATGTAAATTTGAAAAATTATAAAGTGAGGCTTAAGGCTTAAGGCTCCAAGGGAAATGAAACTCAAAGACACAAATAATAACAATTACGTCAGGTAATACAATGACAAATTGCTAGCTTTCAGTCCAGCCTTCGGTTCAGCCTTCAGTAGTATTTAATTTAACTCAAATTATGGTTTGGACCTGCCTTGGTTATAGAGTAGGGAGTCAATGTGATATGTGCCTCAAGAAAAATGCTATAAGACACTATCGCCCGAAATTGTTATATCACAGATTATCTGTGTATATTCTGACCAATATATGTATTTACATAAATAAAGATGTGTGATGCATCTGGCAGTTAAAGAATAGTTAGAGAATAGCTTGTTTATTTGAGGAAAGACTGAGAGACTGTTTTTCCAGTGCTGGCAGTTGTAATAAAATCCTCTTTGTCACAACTTCTCTTTGATATCCATATTTAAGGGATCCATGCTCAAATGTGTGCTTTTCCTGTATACCCTTAAAAAAGATTTTTGTTTTCAGATACAGTATGCCACTACAGGAAATGTTTCACTTTCAAATATTGACAAGCAGACGACAGGCAGACTTCTCCAGCTAATCCTAAATGCAACATTGTGATTGGTCTGTTACAGAGTTGAGGGAAGCATTCCAATTACAATCACTTCAATTTTTTCTCCGTAACTTATTCCTGTGGAAGACAATGTTGGGGCATAGAGTATAATCTCACAACAGAATAAATAAACCTGTATTTTTCAATACTTATCTATGGCTAGGTCCTGTGCCTTAACAATACAATTGGATAACACAAAATATGCAATAAATTGTTATTTGCATAATGAATCTTTGAGACTTGCTGCTATAACACTAGAATTTGCTATTTGCCACGTCATTGCCACGTTGTGTTTTTAAATCAGTGTATATGCCTCGCTTCTGTCCTTCCGTGACTTTTCCTAAATTACCATAGAGCACACGCTTGCGTTGTTAGAATGGTGCAGTTGGAAACACATTTAGATCAGAACTTGATTCCTACGGTATCTGTGCTTCAACAGCTATCAGAAAGGTTTAAAGTGTTAACCTTGGATAAATAAGATGTACAATCCTCTTCCTCACCTTCGGCTGTTTGGAAACCCTTTTACACCTCTCCCGTGTGTGTGTTGTGTGTGTTGTGTGTGTGTGTGTATGTGTGGTATAACTGAGACTGACTATTGTTGCAGGCTAAAGCTGCCATTACCAGACACTTAGATAGATGAAACCATTGTAGGGTGTTATCAAAGCCAGCTGTGAGGGCCAATATGCATTAAACATGCGAAGTAGCTGACATAGAGAGGAGACTGATATGCAGAATTACACACACACACACACACACACACACACACACACACACACACAAAGACACAAATGCATGTCAAATTGCAGGATATACTGTATGCAAACAACCGATTGGATCCAGTGTTAACCTGCTTATTTCTGTTTATTTATTGCCACGGTTTCAGTTTTCTAAAATGTTCTCTTTCTGGGGAAATGAAGAGGGCGGGGTCTTTATATGTCATCCTCTACCAATGTACTTCAGTCAACATTTCACAAGCATGTCAAAGACGCACGTGTGCGGTTTTCCATCTCCCCAGTGCGCGTGCCCCCCTGCTGAGAGCCCTCCAACTTCAATCCTGCAGTGGAAAGCTGGAAGAGTGATATTCAAATCAATGCTCCCCATGCGTTGTATTAAAATAAGGTGTATTCATTGTCAGGAATTTATAACTCCGCTGACGTTATCGTCTGTTGTAGCAAATACAACAATGTGTTTAGATGAATGGAACAGATAGGGTGATTAGTGATAGTAAATTCAGTGTAAAATACTCCACAGAAGTAGAAACGCTTGAAAATAAATTAAATCCTGCATTCGGCAACCATTTTATGTAAAATGATATTGGCCCAAAGCAAATGATGATCACAATGACAATTGAGGAAAAGGCTGCTTTAATTTGACCCAATTATGTGTAATCTTGACAAAGGCTCAAAGGGTCAGTTTGGTTGTTCTGGGCCTATTTGGCAGAATTGTCAGAAAGAGTTCCTCTGCAAATTTCTGCTCTTTTAGCGAAGCCGCTCCGCAGTGAAACTGCAGCAGGCTGAGAAGATAAAAAGATAAAAGCAGGCAATGACACCTGAAATGTGCTGAAAAAAGGGAGTGCTCTCACAGAGATAACATTCTTGTCTGGAAAGGAGACACTGGGACAGTCACACAGCAAATGGCTGAGAATCAGGGAGCGGTATTAAGGTTGAAGGTATGAAGGCTTCCTGCGCTGTTGTTGTTGTTTGTATTGCTCCATAGACCCAGAGACCAGGTTCACGTGTCACCGCAACCAGGGTCTGGTTGAAATTAACTCCAGGGCGAAGTGGTACAGAATAGATCATGTAACAACCCAAAACTTCAGTCCTGTCAGTCTTTCAGTCCAATTGTATAGTTGTGTCTGCATCAAGTTGTATTGACTATCCACAACTATGTATCATTGACTGTGGCAATACAATATTCATTCATTTACACCTTTCAATTTTGTTGTGATAGTTTTTATATTCTGGTGTCTAGGTGTGACTTTTCTGGACAAAATACACACTGCATGTGTCAAAAAAACATTGCTGGTAGCACTTTAAATTGACAACAACCAATCAAATCCATTTGAGGTTTGCTGGCAGACCTTGAAAACAATGTTATAGCTCCTTTCACCTTAATTCAAACACTTGCCCCACACATTTGCACCAATTAAATGTGTTGATTTCTGTAGAGGTTGGGGGTGCAACACAATTAATGTGTTATGACACTCGCTCCCTTACAGAAACACCAATGCATGAAGATTTCACAGGATTTTGTTTTATGTTTTCACATCTTTACTGATTGTATTTCAAATATGTCTTCATACTGTATGCACACAAATCATGGACACAATCGACTTTAGACATAGATGTTGAAAAACATGAAGAAACATTTAATGTGTGTATGTAATGCATATTGGAGAAGCTAAAGCCCTTAGTGTGATCATAAATTAGGCATATATATATATGCATACGATTTATGTTTTGGTTTGTCATGGTGCGTCTACAGTACCATGGTTATTTATTTTTAGAATGATAGATTAGGCCTTGGTCTATTTTGAGATTGCTTCCATAAATAGATTTACACATAATCCCTAGAGATTACATTTTGACATGAATTAATATTTTGTGTTATTGGGTTGGCTAGAGTAATGTGCTTTAGTAGGACCCTTGGACACTGGATTTGAGAGCACAATGGCATTAACTGGAAACTAGAATTCTATATCTACAGATCTACAATATGACCATACAGATCTACAAGCTGTCAGCCAACATCTTTATTGACCTCACAAATGTTATTTACCGTGATAACAGGCAGCACTGCCCATTATTGATCAGAGAGTGTGACAGAACGGACCCAAAATGTCCAATAAGAGGACCTAATCACCATGGAAGGTGACCAGGTAGAGGAAAATGACCCAGAATGGCTGCAGCCTGTACTCATCTATATTAATTATGTGTGTGGGTAGCTGTTGCCAGAGAAAATACATTGGTCCAGTGTGACTTATTGATTTCATAAGACTGCCAGTAAATCCAGCGGTGAACCTCAGCTGGAAGCAGCAGGTCCCGTGACCAAGACAAGCCTTTTGAAGGGATGGGACCTGAACAGAAGCTGAAACATTTCAACACTTCTCAATCCCCTAATGCTCCAAGGAAATCCAATTTCACGAGGCCGTAATTGAAATTTATGTTGTTACCACCATTGCAAGTGGGACGTCATTTATCGAGCTCTCACTCTCTTCCTTGGGGGGGGGGGGTTCGCACAAGATAATGTCCTTAACTGATGTTAATATTTGAAGAGTCAGGAAAAAGATTGTTTACATCTTTCCATGAAATCACTGTTGACTTGTTCAGTCTATCGTGTGTATTTCGACGATGAGAAATCTAACAAAGGCAGGTCCCTCGGACCTGCCGCGACAGTAAGATACTGTTTATAGACACTACTTTATGGGAGTATTTCAGCATGATTCAAATGGTCTGTAATTAGTTTTCATTGGACAATCACAACTCAGTTCTTATTTATCCATTTCAATTTATTTGGTTTTACAATCTACATGCGGCTTTATAGCCTATAATGTATCACCGAGCATCCCTTATACTATGCCCCTGGCACTCTTAACACCAAGGTTCAGTTTAATACAGCCATCACAGCCTGCCCTGATATATCAACATTAGCATTTCCACAGCTGCAGAGTTGCACCCACTGTACAGGGCAGGAGCGCGGTCCTGAGGCAGATCGCCCTTCGATGCCCTCAACCGTGCTAGGAACATGGAGCATGAAGAGGTCCATTACCACTGCTGCTTTCTTTCCCACTCCGCCCACAACCCCCACCTCCCGGACAGGGTTCAGAAAAACTCACTGCTTCCCCACAACGGCTTATAACTCCCGCGGTACTCCGGAATCGAGAGATTTCTCAGTAAATGAATCGTGCTGCGAGAGGCCGGTCATTAAACGAAAGCGATCCATCACATTAGGGGTGAGGCAGTTTTCAGAAGGGTTATTATTACATATTCTATTATGGTAATTTCAACCCGTAATTGGACTAATTTGTTTTGGAATGTTATCTATTTTTTGTGTTTGTGTGGATGTGTAAGCGTGCATCTATGATGCGCCTTATTAAAATTGTTGATACCCAATGAACTTCACGACAGCTTTTACGCGTCCCAGTTTAAAATTCTGATTTGTTTTTGCGACTCCGCCATTAATTATAGCTGAGTGTTCAGTGACAGGAATTGCGCAACTTTTCTCTCTCTATTCTTCCCACTAATAGAGAGGCACAGTCCTTGTGCATATGTGATTCAACAAAGGGTTGACAGGTAGGCTTATAATTCCTGGCCCCTCGAGGCAGGCGCGAGGGAATGGAGAAGTTGTTGCTATAATTGTTCAGGCACTGAGCTGGCCATCCCTTTTGTCAATGCAGTTTCCTTCAGCGATAGCAGGGGCTGCTATCCCTCCTTTGTCTCTGTTTATAGCCTGATGGCGCGGCCATTGTTTCATGAGTTGCTTTATTTAGCCTGTGTAGGTGTTGGGGTATTTAAAAATGATTGATTTATTTGATTTATTTACCCTGCCAATTATGCTTCATGTGTCTGGAAGCACAATAACGTATGCGTACAGTATTTGCGCATGTGTGGGCGTGTACCTATTTTGTTGTAAATAACACTGACTAATAACACTGTTTTCGTTTGTGTGTGTGCATGTGTGTGGGCCTTTCTTCATTGCTTTGGCTCCAACATCTGGCACTTGCATGATTGGTGTGGTGAGGCCGCAGGCCTTTTCACCGGTGATAGATGATACCTATCACAACCTGTCAGCGGGGGACCCAGCCAGCCAACTAGCTGGCCAACCAGCAACTTTACTGGATGAGAGGGTGGAGGAGGGGCGCGCATTTCCTTTTTGTGAATATGAACAGGTCTCCCTGGCTTTGCTCATTGCATCGTTATCACACTGCTGTTTGGGATGATACAGTACGTATGACCTTTGTGAAGTCAAAGAGGATAGGAACAAATGATGGGTAAATTAACGATTGTGTGTACACTGGCTGCCTTTCAACAGAGCTGTGTGCTTTTCCACTGTAATGAATCAACATCACAATGCATGAAGAAATGTCTTGAGTTATCAGCAGAGTCCGTATCCTTGTGTCCGGATACAAGGCTGTGATCCTCCCAGGGATCTGCCAGCCAGCTTATCTCCCGATTCTTCGCTCTGCTAAATAAGACACTCATTACAAATCCTTTGTTTGTATAGGCGGTGCAAATATTGACAGTGTCAAACCCGAGCTATGTTTGACATATTGTTGTTACGGGGACCCTGTGGATAAGTCTTACCTCTGTCAGGAGTGAGTGCACAACAGCGTGTTTTTATTTTCTTGTTTTCTTTCTTCTATAAAACACACCGAAATGGAAAAAAACTCGAACACTGTAATGGATTAGAGAGCGAGCCCTGGAAGGGGGCTTGACAAAGTGCCGGCTCAGGGCCTGAGTGGCTTTCCTTGTGCCTGATCATAATTGATGGATGAGTTTTGTGTTGGACACTGACAGGCGGGTTGCCTGGCCTTTACCCTCTGCCAGTTCAACCCTTACATGTGTGAAATAGCCAATTACTCTGCCGCCTATTGAAAGTAATGGGATGATGAGCCAATGGCTACTGTGGGACATTGGGGAACCTTTTTTAGGTGGAGGAGTAGCAAGATAAGAGTTTGGCCTGCAACAGCAGCTGCCCTCCTGGGCTGAGGCTGTCCGGATGGCCTGGGCCAGAAAAAAGGGTCACACAGGCATTTTCCTCCTTTAGCCACTGTCCATATCCTGTGTCGGCTTAAAGTTTATGATCCATGGCGCACTCGTGTTATACAGGAGATAATTTACAGGTGAAAATCCTCCTTTTAGAGGCTGTTAAATGGATAATGGATACAGCAGCAGCCATAGATTCACGGGAAGCATTAAACACAATTTTTTGTCAGGGAATGGAAAGTTGCGCGACGCACGCCACCGCTAGCCCAGCCACACGGTATTGACAGAACAATCCATCTTTTGTAAGAGACAGTGAAAAATTCCAATCTATTTCCTGAAATCACATTATCAGAGGCAACGTATGACTGCATCTAAATATGTGCTGGAGATGAAAGGGAGACAAGCAAAGACAGAAGCAGTGAGGAAAAGATTCAGTTAAGACGCATGATAGAAAGGGTCTTCTAGGTAGGTACGGAAAACCGCCCTGGACAGTCCTTCTTCGTAATTGGACAGGTTATTTATATACAAGCCAGACGTCTCGCGCTGCTCACTGACACGCACAGCCCTATTTTGCTCAAATATTACCTCTAATTCTCGTGCTCTACCTCTCCATGCATCTCTATCGCTCATCTCTGCATGCACTTTGCCCTCCCTCTCTCTCTAGCTCTCTATCTCTCGTATTTCTGCTACAGTATTTACTGTCTCTCACACGACCAGTCTGGCTCTTTTTCTATTTGACTCTTTATTTACTTTTTTCCTCCAACATTTTTCTGCTAATCTCCAGGAAGGGGAAGTGGTTTGGGAACCACTTAATTGGAAAGAGGTCCGAGATTAGGAAGATAGTGGTTCTTGCTGTAACCAATCACCCTAATTTATAACTGTGAGTAACTCCCCAGTCCGTTTGTGCCTCAGTTAAAGGCAAATTACCATTTAATGTGGGCATGTATCTGACCATTTTATATTTATTTATATATATTTGTTTATGCAATTGAGTTGTCATCAAAAGAATTTATTATTATTAAAATTTTACAAAAGAAAATGCAATTTCTCCGTTTGAGCTGAACATTCAGTTTCATTCATACAGTTGGTGTTTTTGTGTTTTTTTGCCCTAACTTGCCCTAACATGCCCTAACTTGATTGGCTATCTTTCTAAGAGTGGGAGGATAGGTCAGAGACGATTGGTTACATCCAATCACGGTTATTTTACACAATTGACCCATCCCAAGTCCTGCCCCCCTTTGTTACTGTTGCTAGGTCGGACAAGCTTTGTTGAACAAGATTGACAGAAACATGTATGCAAAAGCCCATATGCTAGAGTGCTTTGGATTAGCGATCTATATAACTACGTCTTCTACGTGCACAAATTATTATATAAGAACAAGATTGGCAGAAATAGGAGATTCGCTGAAAATAAATATTTTCCACCTCTTTTAACCATCATAAAAAATTTATTTTTCATTTTTCAACTTTTCAACACAGACGAGCTAGCACATAGCATAAAAGGGAAAGTTGACCGAGTTTCTGCCGGATTCCAAGCTTGCTCAACTGTTATTGGAGGACAGAGTGAAAGGGGGGCGGCTTAGGAAGGGTCAATTGACCTTTCTACTGGAGTACGTAGTTCCGAAGAAACTACACTACCCCACCACTGATACACCTAGTCCCTTCAGGTCCAACACATTACACTATGTGTTGGACCTATGAGAAATATGTTATATTATTAACCTGCATGGAAGTGAATCTGTGCAAATGTCTACACATATACGTATGTGGCACACAATAACTGTCCACACGGTACGGGCCTGGGTTTAACGTGCTTCGCACGGTTTTATTCGTATAGACAGCCGGTAATCCAACCCGGCGCTGGTATAGATAACACACACGGAACTTAAAACACTGCCTGTTAAATGTTCGGTATTCCCGAGCGCACCCGCGTGGTCGCTCTCTGTCCTTTTGCTCAATCGGAGCTCTCCCAGCTGTGCTCACTTACTGTTTAAAAGAGGGACAGGTGATTACTGACTACCCACACCTGTCCCCCAGTCCCGTGAACCACGCCTCCACACGTTCCCTCTCACACGCATCAGAACTAAACCACGCCCACACTCCCACAACGTATATTGTTTGGGGGAAAGTGCACTTTCAGACGGCAAAAAAATAGCCACGTTACTTGAAGGGGTGCGCTTTCTTTCAGTGCTGATGGTCTGTGGACCCTCTGGCAGCGTTAAGGTGAGCCACATATCTGTCACCGATGCCCTGATTGACAGGGGCAATGGGGCCTGGGATTGGAGATGCTGTGAAGTTGTGGTGTGTGTGTGTGTGTGTGTGTGTGTGTGTGTGTGTGTGTGTGTGTGTGTGTGTGTGTGTGAGTGTGTGAGTGTGTGAGTGAGAGCTGGGTTCCCTTCATTAGACAGGCCAGGGGAATGCCCCTGTGACCCCGGGCTGACCCTTCCAACACAATTACGAGGCACAGGCCCGACGCCGGTTATTGATGCCCGCCACATGACATGAGCAGCTGCAATTGGTTACCCCGCTCGCTAATGCGAGGCGGTGGTTGTCAGGCTCACTGAACTATGGAAAACACACATTAAAAGCCGAACAAGAGGAAGGGGTTGGCAAGGTCTGTTGGATTGGAGAAGAGGTTGATTGGAGGCTGTTACTAATGGGTTTTTGGAACGGAAGAGAGATTGACATTGAGTATTGGTATGGAATAATAGATTATGGTTTGAGGTGGAGCGTTATTTTCAGCTCCTGCATGAACCAAAGCAGGTTTTGGAGTCACTCCTTGCATTAGAGCGGTGCCAATGGCCATCAAGCCAATGTGAACCCGGAAGATAGGAGGGATATTGGCTCATAATTTGGGCTAACACCCAAGATCAGAAAGAGGATCCTCTATAATGGAAAGGATTGCCAGGGGGGGATATTTGGTGTATCTCATGATGGGCTTACGTTTCTGTCTTCTTACCTGCGGTAATTGTGTAGCATTGTGTTCGTGCACTGCCCGACAATTGCTTGTTGGGGGTATTTATGATGTAATATCCGGTTATGAGTCCAACGCGGGGGGGGGGGACCAACCTGCTACTTTCCGTTATCTTCAGCAAGTTGGCAATAAGCCCACATTCAGCCCATCGATTTTCTCCACCTCCTCTTGCAAAATGAAATCTTAAATTGTTTCCCCTTTCCTCTCTCACTTTGGAGGTTGTAGCTCTCCACAGAATGTGCCGTGCGTGGTTTATATAATGTTTCTCGTCCCCTGCTGAGCCCCGGGAAAACTGGAGCTCCATTTTCACTGTATGCCGCCTTATTTTATATTGCTGTATTTGGCACGGCACTTTTATAACCGCCCGGATTGCACGTTGGCCATACTGTAGCTCTGCATATCTTATGGCTCTTGATTCCAAATTGACCTTAGGAATCCCTATTTTCTACCTCTCAGGGGTAATAGGCTGGAAGGCAAGCCTTTTGTTAACAAGCCTTTGTCCCTGCTCACTGATGGAGGCCGCACTGCTCTGGGAAAGTGGTCTGTGATTAGTAAATTGTGGCTAATTAGCTAGATGGAAGGGTCACTGGCAATGATAAAGTCAAGGGAGTTGCTGAATGATGGGGGAGTCAGCTGATGCTAATAAAGAGAAGGTGCTCAGAATAGCACTCGTAGTGGCTTTAATAGATAGTCATTAAGAGCTATTAAAAGCGACCAGCAAAGGCGAAATTCTACTTACTGTAGCTGTCTGTCACTCCCTAGATCCACTCGTGTTGGCCTCAGCGGTACATGGCCAGGGGCTGACCACCCCTGGCGCCTCAGCTGCAGTAAGGGGGGTTAATGAGGTGGTTGACCTAATGCCAGTGTGAGCCACTGGTATGGTAAAGTTGAGAGGAGAGAGGAGAGATGTCACTGATTGTTCCATTGTGTTATCACGAGTGGCGCATGAAAGATCGTTCCATTCCCCTCAAAAAGAGATTAGGGCGATGTACGCCGGCACACAGGAGGTTGATAGTGATAAGAGAATGAGAACATGAATCATAAATCATAAATACGATCCACACTGAAGAGATTAGATCCTTATCAGACAGAACACGAAACAAATGTATTCCCTCCATCAAACATCTGACTTTAATTTTTCGGTAAGATGCAGTCGATAGAAATGAAGGGGTTCAAACTTAAAAATCTTCTTCCCTATCTTTTGGTGGCTTGCTGAATTTTCTGGTTAGAAGGAAGCACCATGTACAGTACTTCCCTAGGTAGTGTTAAAGTGGCTGTCTGCAATATGTGTTGCAGTCCAGCCCGCTTTTCCTTCCGTGTCTTTGTTTGAGCTCAGATGAAGCTTTAGGTCAGTTTATAAAGAGCACAATGATTTTCCCCACAGGATCTTTCTTGCTAGATCACGGTTAAGAACACGAGGACCAGCCATTTACTTCCACATGCTGTTTGAGAGCTGTTTAATATTTCCACACATTGTTGCCTGCTTATTTGGGGCCAAGGCTGGATATAATTAAAAGACATGTTTTCCCTCTCGCCAGCTCTGCCCTGCGCCACCTGTATGAAGCGTTGCCGACTATATCTATGGCTGACCTCCCCGCGCACAATTAGCTCACAAAATGGCCGATCGTAAATCTCCCGTGGGAAGGGTTTGGCAGGGTGACCCTGAGTTGAGCTCCACGATGAGGAATTAAATACACAGTATTAGCTAGCAGGGGTTTTATGATGTCGGGAGCAGTGCGGGGTGAGCATGGGGCAAGGGTGTTACTATCTTGGGAGCTGTGGGCTATAATGTTGTTGTGATGGGCTTTTAGCATTTCAGCACAGTTTTTTAATTTTATTAATTGACATAACATTAGGTTGAAAACCTTCATGTATTAATTGTAAACTAGGATAGTAGTCATTTTACCCACACCTCAAAGCTTCTTTAAGTCAGTGTAGATGATGTTTGATTAAAGATATGATGGAAAAGTATATTTTGACAACAACACATTATAAAGTAATTGCTATTTAGAATATAAATATATTTATTTATTTATTTACACTATAGGGCTTCTTTGACAATAGTGACTAGCAGTAATGGGGCAGTAATGTGTATGAATGCAGGGAGCCATTGCTGAGCCATTGTGGGTGGTTACCACGAAACAAACTGTTTTTCATATTAGTTGTGGTCAACTGGTAATGCGAAATAATTCCATATTTAACAGTCCGTCATTCAGAATTGATTAATAGAAAATGTTACTGCAGACAATCAGCTGTACAATGGAGTTCTACAGGAATATGTGCCCACATCATCTGAATACAATTACAATAAGGTCATTTAGCAGACGCTTTTATCCAAAGCGACTTACAATCACATGGTGCTATTACATGGAGCAGATAGGGGTTAGGCATCTTGCTCAAGGATGCTTACAGGTAGGCCAACTCTGGGGCTTGAACCCACCACCTTCTGGCTGGGAGTCCAACACCTAGACCACTAGACTATCCTGCCCCCAATTCCTGATGTAATATTGTTATTATGTTATTCGGGGGACTTTAGTCAGTGTATTAGTTATTGTAGCTTAGGAGTGGACACTGTAAGTCTCCCTCTCTCTCCAAGCTGCCAACCTTGTGTCGAGAGGAAATGGGGGAAAAAGTTCATGTCCTGAGAGCACTTGGTGGGCATATTTGAGAGTGTGTTGGCTTTGTGAAGACCGTTAGGGCGGGGAGGAGGGGGGGGGGGGGCATAGGTTTGGAAATCTCTCTGACAGATATTGTTGCCTCTTTTCTCTGATTTGTGAATATTGCCCCCTTTCCTTTAATCTGCTGTGTGCTATGAGGTGGAAACTATTCCCGGTGGGCTAGTGGAGGAGGCTGTTCATTTATCTTCAGTGTATTAATATTGTCCTAGCACCCCGGCCCCATGTAAAGTAAATAGGAGAAACGCTGACCTGAACTGACCCAAAACCTTGATATCGACTCTATGATAGACCAGGCAATATGGGGGCTTGTCCGATATGTGAGTGTTTTGTGTTCTCCTTCCAGATGTTGAAATAACGCAGTTATCCCGCAGGGAATGCCGACCTACACTGATGGATTGTCTTTTCACCCCTCCATATTCGATTACCAGCCCATTGACTTGATGTTCAGGGTGTATGACCAGACAAAGGACACATTGGTACGGGGGGGGGGGGAGGCCTATATGGGGGGCTTGTGATGCTCCAGCTCAGGGTTGAATTAGGATGGCTGTCCCACATGAGTAGTGAGAGTAGTTCACGGTGTCCTCCAGCCACCCAAGGTCTATCAGCCACACCCATAGGGAAGCCAATAAAATGCAAGGTCCGGGGTGTATGGCGTTATTAGGAGGCTGCTACAAAGAAATATATCCTCCATAATGGAGCAACTTTCCTAGCGGCGGGCGCTGCATTTGAACTTGGGAAGGGCCGTTGTATTATGATGAAGTCTTTTTGTTGGGACCCCCACAAACCCCCACGATCAATTTCTTTTTGAATGGCCCATTTCTGCTCTGTCATCCAGAGTGTTCACAACAGCTATTGCAATATTGTTGGTTACTGGGGTGGGGGTGGGGGGTTACCTTTCTTCGCCTTCAGCTGAACGGGCCGCATTTTGCAGATGAAGATCCGCAGAGGAGTTCTTTGTCATGAGCTCTGTCACAAAACCTGGGGTTACCATGGTGACGCCAGCAGGGAAGGAGTGCTCATCGTAGAGAAATGCTTGTGGACGCTGACACTTTATCATCTGACATTCAATTCTGTTTTGGCTGTTAATAATAACTGGAAAAATCAATGGCCGTCTCAGGGGATACGGTGGGTTGTAGCGACGATGGCATTAAAACATTGGATGTTCTAAGTGAAGGTGTGCAAATGAAAGGATATCCTCAAAGTGGATACCTGACTGAAAGGTCCCGTGTTCTTCCAATTCAGTTGGTGTTGCTCTCTTTTTTAAGGGCAGGATAGTCTAGTGGTCTAGGTCTGAAGGTCATGGGTTCGAGCCCCAGAGTTGACCTACCTCTAAGCGTCCTTGAGCAAGATGCCTAACCCCTATCTGCTCCATGTAATAGCAGCATGTCATTTAGCGTCTGCTAAATGACCTGATTGTAAATGTAATTTTAACATGCCATAACTTGATTGGCTTTTGATCTGACTGGGAGATTGGTTTACAATCCAGAATTTATGTCAAACACCATACTGTAAAACAAGACAGATTCAAAATCAAAAAGGGATGTTGCTAATGTTGACAGATTAAAAAATGTGTCCATCCCTTTTTTGTGTCCCTTCAGACACAAGTACAAAAATATATAATAGGTGACCTTTAACCTCCATGTTCAAAACCACAGCCACTGATAACTTTTGACTGACAGAACTGAACAACGACAGTAAAACAACTATATTTTCTTAAAGCTATGACTGTCAGATCACAATTTTGTTAACACCCGTGAGCACGTTTCTGTATCTATACAGTATAGCTCATTCAGTATTCTTTGATCAAGATCAAATCCACATAGATGTTTTTGCAAGCGTTACTATTTGTTCTCCCGGAGATAACAGCGGGCAAAGCTATGCTGTCTTTGCAATCAAATGTTTCAATGGTGTGTGAAATTGTGTTTCTCTGTCTTTCGGACATCCCTTTGTAAAAGCGAATAGATGCATGTTTGATCAAAGTGTCACTCTTCTGGAACACTAAAGAAATGCCACACACGCTTGGTTCAAAACATGAAAGCAATGGAACGTATTGCTTTACATCACTTCACTTTGCTTTTGTGCAGGGTGTGTGTGTGTGTGTGTGTGTGTGTGTGTGTGTTTGCTTGTTTGTTTGTTTGCACAACACCAACATGGATGTCAATGTTAGCATATAAAAGCACTGCTATAAAAGAACATGTAATGGCTATGTTCTACCCACCTCTGTGTGAGGCAGTGATGTGCTTGCGATCACTAAAGTCTAGACAATGCAGATTTCACTTCGTAACCATTTTCCTCCTTTCTTACAGCCCCCTTATGCTAATTCCACACACTCACACGTTATCCAGGTGCTTTGTGCACGTAAAGAGCCCTTCAGATGACAGTACATGTAATTAAACAGGGTATTATTAAGTGCCAAATGGATACAAACACAGCAGACTCGATTTTGCTATGAGACACAGTGTAGGATTTGTTGTAGCTAACACTGAAACGTTACCCATCACACGCCATCTTCTCCAGCCTCCTCAATTGGAGTGCGAACACACCAGCATGCAGCACAGCATGTTAAAACAAACTGCCTCTCTCTCCCCTTCATTCCTTTTTGTGGCCGTCAGCTTTTGTTGTCTTATCAGCAGGACAAGAACATAGGGTGGGGGGGGGGGGGGGGGGGGCGGGGGGGGGGCGGGGGGGGGGGGGGGGGGGGGGGGGGGGGGGGGG
>JAOEHI010053232.1:0-15501 GCA_025447815.1 Percopsis transmontana | reverse complement strand
CCTCCGCCGAACCCCTAAGACTGACTCACCGAACCCCTGGGGTTCGATCGAACCCAGGTTAAGAACCACTGTCCTAGAATAAGCGCAGCATCATGTAACAAGGTTACTTCACCTATGCGTTTGCACAACATTACTCGAAAGTTTATCATTTGCTCCTGAAAACAGTCAATAATTGCAATAATCAAAAGTTATCATTCACTCTTCAAACAATCAATAATTGCTAACAGCAAAGTGAAGCCTCATTGAGGCAAGGAAAAAAACGGGGAAGTTACATTGGAAATCTTGGAAAGGGGCTGAAACACCTGTTCTGAGACGCTGTGCTCTAGAACAGGCGGTGAGCAGAGAATATATCAGACATGACAGAACAGACAGAGGGGGACAGAGAGGAGGACAGATTTGTCTGTGGCGCTGCAGTTTGATGCAAAATGAGAGGCCCACAGCATGCCTTTGTGTTGTCTCGGCTCCCTCCATTCCTCCATCAGTGGGACAATAGCAAAACTGTTTAGGGCAACAGTCAACAGAACATCCATGCTGCATGGGCATGTGTGGGTGCATGAGAGGAACTTTTGCTGAATGTAGTTCCTCTCAAGGGATTTATTTAGCTTGCATTAAAATATTTATGCAATTGCGTGATACTACATTTTATAAACTGTGCCTTTAAACACCTTTATCAGTGTAGAGTTAAATGTCTCTTGGCTTGTTCTCAGAGGAAATATGAAGGATGTGTGAACAGTTGTGGGGTAAAGTTTCCATGGCAATTATTGCTAGGGCTGGAACTTTCACATCATATCCATGTGAACTGTCTCACTTTTATACCTTTATATCTCACTAAACAGAAACTATGAGTGCAGCTGAAGTTATATTTATATAATCTATCAGTGATAGATGTTTCAGCCACAGGTGAACCAAGGAAGCGCCATCTCTCACCTTCCTGGGTGGGGCCTGAATTTAAATATAATTTACACACACTGAATTTGACCTATTTAACGCTAATGGAAACTTGAGAATGCAATGGTTTGTTTTCTCTCTGCTCTTGTGACTGAATGATCAACAGGGAATAACATAGAAATATTATAGCATAATCACATAACCACAAGTAACTGATTTTATTCATGTGTACTTGGCATTTCAGCAAATGGCTATGTTGATAATATTGTGAAATTATAACATCACATCAAAATACAAGGTATTTGCCTGGATCAACATTTCTGAGGGTTTGAATGTGTGTTTAGGAGTGCGTGTCCTTGGGAACAGGCATTTGTACAGCCAATTCAGCTGAAATATTAGACAAGCTCTCACCGTCAAATAAAATGGAGTTCAGGGTAATTTCTCGTTAGAAGGTGGAATGCTGTAAGTGTAGCACTTTGGAAAATGTCAAACTAAACACAACAATGTTACTGTCTAAATGAGAGCAGGGAGATAGAAGCTATAACATGTTAACTGGAAAACATTTTAAGCTTAGTGTGGAACAGTCATGATGCTTACACTAATAATGAACTTAGTAGGCTACTGTATCTATTAATACACTGTGTTTATTTACTTAAAACAGCTCCTGTTTGTATGTTAGCAAAAGAGCTCCAAATAGCACACCTGTATCTTTACCAGAATGAAACATTGTTGTGTTTCATCCATGTGAACAAAACAATGTTCTGTTCTGGTCCCATGCCTAATGGGTTTTGCAGAAGCAACAAGTAACAAGTATTTGAAGTAACTTACTTTACTAGCAATAATTAATAAACACATATTAATAATAAACTTTAGCCTATTAATGAACACAGCGAACACATCAAGAACAGACCAGCAAAACCTGGTCTCTAAGGCAGCAGTCGCGGTCAAGAAACAACGTGTTCACTGCGTCCGACAAATTGGCCATTAAAATGGAATATGTTTCTCTGTGTGTGTGTGTGTGCGTGTGTGTGTTCAGACCAGTTGGAAGTAGAGAATCTCGTTTGTTGTGAATCTTATCTGTTATGACGGCTCACTGCCTTTAAGGACACACACCCTCTCCCAGTACTGACAGCCTACTATATGAATATAACGTATCAGAGCAGAGAACAATATCAGAATAAAATGAAATAGAAAAAAAATATAAAAAATCAAATAATCTGTTTGAGGCTTGAATATTAAGCAAACATGCCCACACATATATCAATGTGCATATGAATGCATATCATACACAAGCAGTTACACACACAGTGTACTGTACATACATTTATGTATGTATGTATGTATGTTTATTTATTAGAGTTTAACATAACTCGGACACACACACGTTCTCAGTGGGTACACTGGGAACTGTATGTCAGAACACAACCTGATGAATTAATCATGACAGGAAAAAGTCACCGGTGCTCCACTCCCACTTGCCTGCGCTAACAGGAAGCTAACATGTGAGCCAGGAAACACGTTAGCCAATCTGTGAAGACAGATGTGAGCCAGAGATGAATCAGAGACGATGTCAAGATGATAATGTTCTCTTGATGATGGTTATTGTATGATTGTTCTGAACATCTCTACAATATTCAAAATATGTTACTGAAAGCGATGACGTGTGATTGTAGCTATGTTATTTTGAAGGTGACTTATGAAACGTGACTACAATATTGAGAACTACAATGACACAATGACAGATGCCATTACTGACAAATGGTCATTATTGACATGTGGTCATTGATCAAATGCATGTTACACATTGTGTGGACAAACAATACTTTAAATCTGAGCTAGAATCATTTCCAGAGAAATTGCTAAATGTAATAACTGTTGAACAGGTCTAGAGATAAAAATGTGTCATAACATTGGATTTCACAAATCATGGCAGACCTGACATGGATACTTTAGGCAAGTTTGTTTCTTGTGAGCTATTTGTTCCTATGCCTGGTTAAAACCATCTTGTTGAGTATGAATCAGGAATATGAATTGTCCTTTCATTGCAAGAGAGAGAGAGAGTTTGATAAAACTTTACATTATTCTTATAGGTACACTTTCACAATTTTATAATGTGCATCATAAGAAAGACAATACATTTTTCATATTGATAGAGTCCAAACAAGATATCTGTGTTGTATATTTCTAGAATTGTCTTTCTGTGCATTTAGAGACTTGTCCTTCGGTTGGTAGAAGGTGATGTAAAATAGTGACTACGTTGTTCTTTTGTGGGTAAATAATTTAGTTTTAAAGAATCTGGACAGATCACGTCCTGGCAAGGGGTTCAGAGGCCATGCAGGGTCTGCGCTGGAAATAACGTGACCTTAGAGAAGGACTTCAATGGTCCTAAATGGACCCTTGGGTTTGGGAGATCTTGTTTGAACAGATCAGAAGAACAAGAAGGCCAGGTCTGCGGGGAGTACATTTATCTGTTCTGTGGAGGCTATTGGAATGCAACCCACCAATCTCTGGGGGGGAGAAGACTTCTGCTGAATGCTTCACATTAGTCAGTGTGAATTATTAATTGGCGAAGACTGATCCTTCCTGTCGTAAACACCCACATTAACCTAAGGCCCTGTCCACAGTAGCACGGTTTCATTTGAAAATGTATAGGATAGTCTAGTGGTATAGGTGTTAAACTCCCAGCCAGAAGGTCATGGGTTCAAGCCCCAGAGTCAGCCTACCTGTAAGCATCCTTGAGCAAGATGCCTAACTCCTACCTGCTCCATGTAATAGAACAATGTAATTGTAAGTCGCTTTGGATAAAAGCATCTGGTAAATGTATCTTTATCTCTCTGTTTTGGCCTTCCATCCACACTAATCTGGCGTTTTCCAGCACTGAGACCAGAGCTTTTAAAATCCCTTTTTAAAAGCTTTTAAAATAAATATGAAAACTGAGCTTTTTAGAAATGCTGACATCACATGCAAGCTCACATGATCACATGACTATACTATTTTGGCAGCAAATGAGAAAAGGGTTTTGGCCGGGAGTGCAAAAATTGCATAACAGTATTTCTTATCAGCCCCAGAATGTGAAGATGAATCAGATTCAACAGCCAAGAACAGAGAGAGTTAGACCAATTCTGCCAAAAAGAATACAACAATTAAAACTTCTGTTGGGAAAGTTGATCCAAACCATCTGTAAGTCGCGCCGAATAGAACAGGGTCTTTTCAATTGCAAACAATGTCTGACGAGCTGAGAGCCACCAGTTGTGTAAATTACTGTTGTAATTGTTTGACCACACATTTAAATTTTAGATACATGTGTATAATTACGCTTAAGTTAGTAAGTGTTTCCAAGAAGTGTCTCAAAACGCACCACTGGTTACATGTGTACCAGTCCAAAACAGTCGTAAATAGCATTTGTCTAAATGTGATTTGTTTAGGTGTATAATCCAGCACGATATGTTTAGCTTAAGTAGTAGTACGATATGTGGGTTGTTATGAAAGACTGTTTTCTTGACATACTGCAGCTGATCTCATACTCTGCTCTGCACAGAATACATTTATTCAATTATCACTGTTTTTAACTAAATTCATTTTGTCTTAACATTTGACACGCACGTCCATCTCACTTTCTGTCTCTCCGTCATCATCTTTCTCTCTATTTATGCCTTCGTGCCCTTATAACAAGAGTGACATTCAACAAGTGCAACTTAAATGTCAATCAAAGTTGAACAGTTGTGCTTGAGGGTTTCCTTAAAACGCTGTCGATCAGCAGATAATTAAACCTTTAAAACATGTGTGATGCCTCACTAGAATACAAGCAGTAACATTCTCCTGAGAAATGCTCAATTTTTTGCACTGAAATTAATCTAATAGTTAATCTAATAGTAATTTGATTCTTCTCTGGTTTTGCTAGTGTCTTTGTCACTACTGGTAGCATGAGGCGGTACCTGTAGCCCATTCAGGTTGCACAGGCAGTCCAGCTCCTCCTGGATGGCACATCCATACGTGCCGTCATAAGAAGGTTTGCTATGTCTCCCAGTACAGTCTCAAGGGCATGGAGGAGATACCAGGAGATGGGCCTTACACGAGTGTGCATGTTTCTTACCAAACTGTCAAAAACAGACTCCTTGAGGATGGCATAAGGTCCTGGTCTTGGAGGAGATCCCCCAGGACACCATCCGCTGTCTCATCAGGAGCATGCCCAGACATTCAGACATTGTTGGGAGTGCATACAGGCACGTTGGGGCCATACACACTTCTGAGTCACATCATGAGTTACCCTTATGAAATTCACGCAAGTTGGAACAGCCTGTGATTTAAATTGTTTACACTGATTTTGAATCCAGCCTTCAATCGGTTGGTGATTTTGGTTTCCATTAACCGTTGTTACGTCATTTTGTTCTCAACAGATTACACAATGTACAGTAAAGATTTAGATCTTAAATATATGTTCAAGATCTCTGATGTAACCCAAGACCCAAGTTCGCATCCCATCTGGGACAGTAAAGGTACTCGCGACCGCCAGTTACATATATATCCCATATGTGTTGCTGTTTTTCAGAGCTATAAACGGCTTTTCCAAAGAGCCTCTTGAGCATGGCATATGAGAGCTGGGAGGTTTAGCATTGACATTGACATCAGGCTGACGGTGAATAGAGCACTGGAGACAACAGCCCTTTAATCTGCATGTCAATACACACCACTGGAGCACCAAGGACTTCAAAGCAGAATTCTGCTCAAGTGCGAGGTGGAGTGGATGAGTGTGTTTGCGTCTGAGCCCGCCTGTGTGTTGCAGCTATTATCCTGTACTCTGTCAATACATTGTAAATGCTATGCAGTAGTGATTGTAGATGCATGCTACATCATGATGCTACAGGTGCTTGACTGAATTTAATGATTGTTTATGATTTGCGGCACAGGGATTCACTTAATGTAGAGTTTCTGAAGATTAATTAAAATTTGGAGCTGTTTATTTTAATTCCAACTGGGAGATTGGTACAGGAACACCTGTTTTTGGAAACTATCTCTAGTTTATACCAGGGTTCAGGCCATGGCATGCTTCCGCGGACGCAATTCGCGCTTGGTGCGCACACAGTATGTGCTTCGCCAAGATTTTGTGACCGCGAGTCTCGTACGCTTTGCCTGCACGTTGCCTGCGCATGTGCGAAAACTGAGCGTGTAGTAAAATGCAGATCCAGTAGGTGGGAATAGGCAGAGCAGGGGGAGTGGGAGTAACAGAAGAAGAACATTTTAAAACTGCTGATCAGGTGGAAAAAGAGCATCATTTTTAAGAAGTGAGGTCGTCCAGAAAAGCGTCCATGCCAAGTGGTCACGTATGCGTACTGTACGCACGCACTGTACGCGGACCGCGTAAGCATTTAAAGTGAGCAGGGCAGCCTTTACATGTAGACACAAGACAAGTTTTAGCAAAGACAGGTTTGAGTGCTAACTGCTCACCCTACCAAACTACCTGGATGTCTCAATACTGGAGGTGTTTGGACCATTTGATAAAGGAGAATTGATGCATACACACACAAACACAAGCACACAGTGACACTCACAAGTGCCTGACGTGTATAAATGTGATTAGAGTGAAACAATTTCAGATAAATAACTGTAACCCGCCTGGCATTACACATAATGTTGGAGACTGGGCTGTTAAGTTGGAATGTAAAATACAAGAATTGCTGGATGGATTGCTCATCAGCCAGTACAGATATAGACTGTGATCCACCAGTCAACAGGTAACTAATAATAGCCTGTAAGAACACAGTGTACCCTAGTTCTTATATATATATGTATATACAGTATATACATACATATACACATACATACACCTTATATATATATACAACACAGTATGTATTTGTCTTTCTACTGTGATGATATACATTTTCGGATAATCCATCTCACCTGACACGTGATAAGTCCACCTTATTGTACATTTAAAGATGTGTAGCCTATATTTGTACATACAGTATTAATACACCTCTGTCCCACATGCATAAATAAGTGGGCAGAGGACATAGTATACAAAGGTAATCAATACCCATCTCATGTCCAAGCATAAATTCCCACAGTTCACATACCCATTGTTACGTTTAAATAAGGTGACATAATGTAGACTCTTAATAACTAAGTCAAATATACTGCATAGCATAGTGGAATCTATAGACGTGATTCCAAGTATTTATGTATAACGTCACTGTAGTAAAACCAAAATGAGTTCCACCAGTTGGAATACGGCAGCTGAACTTCCATCTCTGCATATTAACCTATGAGATGTTTATCTTCTCCTCCATCCTCTAAGCCCTGTCTGTGAAACGTGAGATATCACAGAGAGAGAGGAGAGTTGAGGGACACGTTCTCAAATCCCCCATTTTCCTCTCCCACCACTCTGCTGATGTGGAGATTGGCCCCGTCTCATCGCCTCGCTGTAGACGGCTGGCTGCTGCTTGTCGCCTCGGCCCCCGTCAGTAATCTCCAGGAAGAAATCTGGTCTCCTGCTCACGGAGCGAGCCTTGTCGAGCGAGATTTGTGTAATCTTCGGAAACGGGGACTTTTCTGAAGGGGAGCCCTCAGAGCGACCTCAGACTTTTGCTGCTTCCACGAGCAGCGTGTGAGACGGAATATTGTCTCTCTCTTTGTGGATTAGAGGTCCCCCCTTTCTCTCTCGGACGGTTGTCCTCATCACATCTGCTGCAGACTGCACATCTTCTCAAGCAAGATGAAGAAAGAGTCAACGTTAAGGCAACGATCTGGAACTCACTGCCCAGTCGCGACAGGCCTTCCATTTTCCATTCTGCAGTTGTGTGCGTGCTTGTTGAGTGTGTATTTGTGGATACTGTATTTCCCCTACATAACATGTGTGTACAGGTTTCTGAATGCAGCGACAGCAGCAGTGTTTGGAGAAGAGGAGAGAATTGCGGAGAACAGGCTTTCTACAAATGATCAACAGTAACTTTTCCTCTTCAGCCACACAAGGTTTATCCTTTTATAGATTGACAGATGTCTGGCACTTTACAACTGCTCCAAAGTAGCACAAGCATTGACTAGAATGGCACTCGTATAGACACTCTTCCCACGTGTGATAGCTATAAAAAGTGCCTATTAATACACGTTGATAAGAAAATGTGGCCAAAATATTATTTGCAAACCTAATAGGTGGTACTTGTAACAAATTATAAAAACCATCGTGTTCCATTCAAACATGGTTCAAGTGTATACATGTAAATATTGTCTCGTCACACTTCAAAATAGAATGTGTTTCATTGGTAATGTAACATTTACAATTCAGATGCGGTTGTTTGATTCGTTAGGACAGATTAGCATAAGAAAATGTACTCGGGTGAAATTGGATAAATCAGAATAAACACTGACTTCACACACACACACATACACACGTGATTTGGTTGCTGTATTTATCAGTATTTTCAAACCTACAAAAAGATCTACAAAGCATGGCCGAATCCTATATTTCGCTTGTGGGAAAACAAGACTTTGACCAGTGTCTCCAAAAGCCCTTAAACATAATGCATGCATTTGCACCAGGTCCGGATTCACTGAATCAGAGCCAATAAGGCCTTGAGCTGACCCAGTTGGTAAAAACTCTTTTTCATGGTCTCTTATGGGCAGGTTATTGACCACCTTTCATTATCAACTATCAACTCTTGTACTGGTACCTTGTTCCACGTTATATTAATATATAAATTGCCTGTTGATGAGCCCAGATGTTGATAAAGAACAGATTAATTGTGGCTCTGCGTCTGTTTGTGTGCTTGTTGTTCTATATCGACTGGAAAATCTCTGCCCTTCAGCCTGAGAGAGAGAGATTTCCCAAAGTCAAAGCCTTGGAGAGATGACTGTGTGCGTGTGTACGCGCAAGCGACCTATGACATTATAGGAAAAAACCTATGACATTCAAACACAAAAAGCACTGTGTAAGCAGATGATGTAGAAAAGATAGCAAACAGGAAACATTCAAACCCATCAAACAGAACGCCACCTGTAAGTCATTACTGATGAGAAGCATTGATAGCATAACACAACTATGCATTATATATGGTGCACGATATGAATATTTTATGTTGCCTTCATGCTTCATTTTAGTAGTGAAATTACTAACGATACTGTAGAGTCATATATAGATAGTAGTGGGCTTTTTAAAACCATCTTTGAAATTTGGTAAGAACTAATACATCATCTTACCTCAGAAGAAATAATCAAAACCATTGATTATTTGCTTCGCTTTACATATCAGTCTGTCATAATGGCCAATAGTTGTCAATCAAATCATTATCAGGGGACCATAGGCCACCTTCAACTGACAATGATGTTAGCGCTACCTAACGATTCCACCACCTTCAACCAATGAGAAGAAGACCCACGTGGGGACAGTATTCAAACACTTGCGCTAAATTAAGATCCCCACCAACTACCTACTTGGATGCTGATTGGTTGGTGGTTCACTACCCAGCACACAAAGGATTTTTTATTGAGATTTGAGAGCCTGCAATATCAGGATGGTTTTAACCAGGCTACCACAGAAGACACTGGAACTCACCTTACACCTTGTAACCTCCGTTCAAGGTGCTGAAGTGTGAATGAATCTTTCAATTAGGATTTTAAATCCTAGTTCTTCATGTACACACAACACAGCACAGCCAGCCACTGGAGAACAGCACAGCAAAGTGTACTTTAGCGAAACACACAAAACCACTTTAAAATAAAATGCTGTGAATGGAACACATTTATGTCTTCAGGGCCAAATGATCACAAAATAAAACTTAAATCCAAACACAATCCAAAAACGCACACATGCACACCATGCCTATTTCACACTGGGAAACAACCTCTGTTAATTATATGAATAATGACATCTATGTTTCTAGATGACACGGGACATGGCAGAGGCAGTATGTCAGTGTTTCTTAACTATTTAAATGATCTCATGTTGTTGCTCTGCTGGGAGCAACTGGCTTCCTGGGAATATGTCAATAATGGGCATAAGGGCAGGATAGTCTAGTAGTCTAGGCGTTGGACTCTCAGCCAGAAGGAAGGTTGTGGGTTCAAGCCCCAGAGTTGGCTTACCTGTAATCACCCTTGAGCAAGATGCCTAACCCCTGTCTGCTCCATGCAATTGTAAGTCGCTTTGGATAAAAGCGTCTGCTAAATGACCTAATAATAGGCATACATTTCTCTGGGGATTTTTACCTAAATTACATTCTGTCTACAATATATTCACATACACACTCACACACAGTGAACTAGAAAGTACAAAGGAGTCCACGCCTATATGGGCAGTCACAGCAACAAAAAAGTGTATGAAGATTAACTTTACTCTGGCAGTAAAGGATATGATGTTATTAGGGGCGGTCAAATGCACCTATTGACTGTCATCTATTCTCTCATCAAAACTTTGATCAAACGGTAATGTTGCCATAACATTATACCTGTCTTGCAGCTAATAGAAAACCAATCTGGATCTTATTTTCTTTATTTCGTTTTATATTATTTTCTTCACCCTTCGCATCATTTTCAATTATAGTATATGGTTGGTGAGGTGAATCTTTGCACACATTTCTGTAGATAGATAGATAGATAGATAGATAGATGGAAACTTTATTGATCCCTGAGGAGAAATTGCAGTGTTACAGCAGCAAAATTTACATAGATTACAAAAAATTACAAAAAATTTACAGACCAAAACCTAAACATATATCATATAATATAATCTAAACATGTGATGTACAAATTTGCTAATTTACAAAATTTGCTAATTTACAAAAAGAAATACTTGCTAAGATTTAGAGTGTTGTGTATGATGTTTAACTATAATGTCCTATCATTTATCATGTGTCTAGCAGTCTCCTCTCCCTGCCCAGAGGGGAATTGTTGTGTATGGTAATGGGTAGGAAAGACTTCCTGTAACGGTCCTTGCTACAGCGGAATTGTAGGAGTCTCCAGCCGAATACACTCTCCTGCCCGACCAGCAGGTTGTGTAGATGTGACCTCCCCAAAGTCTGCAGCCACATTTTTCTTTACATCAAACAATAATTGATTAATCAGAGATAAATTAATTATTCAATCTAAAAAGATGAATTGATTAGTTATTCTGGGGCTGATATAGGATATGGAAAGAAGTGGGCAGGCATGTTTTTAGGGCTTGTACTGCAGTATGCATAATTATCCTTTCGCTGTTCACTAGCCTATCAAAGATGGTTAAGGGGCCAAAATGGTATGATGAAATTGGACACAGAAAGTTAAAGATCCCTGAATGAATAGTCAGGTCGTCCAGTTTTCAACTGGTTTAGTCAGGATTAAATGGATGACCCTAGCCAGGTCTAAAGGAGTTTAAACAGGTATGATATCAATTTTTCCAATATTGTTTGCAGTAGCACTGCATCCATTCTACCTCAGCAGCTTCCACATTGTAATTTTTTTTCATTTTCATCTCTCAGTAAAATGATTGCTATTCAGTCTGCCAATACAATGTAAAAGCAAGTTGAAAGCGAACTGACAGCAGGTATAAATAGTTCATAAAATAAGAATGACGCATGGAACTGGGCTAGACAAAAACATTTGTTTAGTCGACTGGTTGAGAATCAATAAATCTTCACACAAAAGCAAAACAATGTGTAACATCGGGAGACGCACCCAGGGTGCACATCCTCCCCGCTCTACGTCGCCAGTGTGCTAACCACCGGCTACACACCTGACTTCCATTCATCAATCACTCACATGCGTTCACTGCACCTGCTGTGTTGTGGGAGTATAGATGACCGCCAACTGCACTACCGCCTGTTCGGTGTACGAGACTGGCCTGTGTGGCGTGAGGATGGTCGAGCTAAAGGTGGAGGCAGTCAGGTCATGGCCAACGCCGATGAACAGCAAGCAGCTACACCGGTTCCTGGGGTTTGCCAACTTTTAGCGTCGGTTCATAAGACGCTACATGCTTGCCTCTCACGGCCTCGCTTTTAAAGAGCAGTCCCAAAAGACTATGCTGGAGTGGCGCAGCAGAGGAGGCGTTCAACGAGCTGAAGAAGCGCTTCACCACCTCTCCTCTGCTTCGCCACCCGGACCCTGACCTCCCATTTGTGGTAGAAGTGGATGCATCTGAGGTGGGGGTCGGGGCTGTCCTCCCTCAGCGGCAGGGGAGTCCTCCCAAGATGTTGGGAGTGCATTCATGGCTTGAATGGGGGTCGCAGCGAGCCTCACATCCAGGTACCATCTCCCAACTAATGGTACGGACTGCCATGACAGACCTGGAGAGTGGGCACGGTTTCTCCCCTGGACGGAGTACGCTCAGAGTCCATGGTCAGGGTCGACCAGTGGCATACCGGCAGTGGAGGAGTGGTTTCTGGAAGAGGGGCCTGCAGCCACCCATACTTTCAGCGCCCCGCAGTTACACACTTGACATCCATTCATCAATCACATTCATTGACTGCACTTGTGTTGTGGGGTGTATGTGTCAGGGTTTGTTTGGGGATTTTTGTTGGTTGTTGATGTTTGTCGCTGACAACACAGCATGATTGATTGATTAAAGTAGTGTTACTTGTTCTTCTCCATGCATGTTTGTTTGTTTCCGTGATTCAGTGTTCCGTTCTCGTTCTTCTGTACCTGCACTCAGCCCACTTTATCGCGTTACACATAGACAAAGCACACTGAGCATGCTGTCTGACCGCCTACCTTACTGATATGTTGCCCCTCTTCTGTTGATAACTGACAATGAAAAATTGATATCTTTACAGGAGATTCACAACATGCTATTTTTATTGTATTGGGATTGTAGGGACTGCATGCATGTAGCTACTGCATGCACACCAAGAACTTCTTACAATAGCACAAAGGATGCTAGGGGGCAAAAAAAGTAACATAATGGTCTATGGGCATCACATCTTGACTACTTTATCCACAAAACATCTCACCAACAAAATAAAGATAACAAGTACAAATACGTTCCATAGAGAAATATTATATCAGAGAAGCAAAAACAAACTTTCTGGCCCCATTTGAACACGTTTTTCCACTCAGAGAGTTAAGACGTTTGGTATAAAGCAACACACTATACATCTGTACAATATCATTTGATAAAGGTCAGTGATACAGTCCTGACATAAGTAGCCAAATACAGTATGTCCAAATATTCATAGATTTGACTTGCAGTTGCCAAGCCAGCAGTGCGGAGCTTAGAAGTCATTCATTGCTAATGCAAAAGGCCCTTTTAAGGGTTATGTGTGGCTTTCACATACTGTCCTATCAAAGTCGTAGCAAAAAGCCTAGTGAAAACATTTCAGAATGAAAAAAAAACTTTTAAAAAATCAAATTAATCCAGCCAATATAAGGGAATTTACCATGTCATAAATTGGCGATTTTAATTTTATTTGTTTAAGTATTTTTTACTTTAAAAGTGCCAAAGCCGTAGATAAAAAATATCACATGTATTCCATTTCATTCTTAGAAGCAAGCTGAGAAAACTATAAAGAGTTGTTTATGATATAATATTAGCTAAAGTGACCAAAACATCATAGTTGCAAACCAAAACATACAAAGATTTGGGGGCAGGTTATGTTAGTGGTTAGGGTGGCCAACTCCCGCCTGAAAGGACCTGAGTTCCATCCCCAACATGCCCAACCCACATTGTAAGCAAGATGTCTAACCCAAATCTACTTGTAATTGTACTCACTGTAAAGTCTCTTTGGATAAAAGCCTCTGCTAAATGACATAGTAGTTGATTTGTCTGTTTCTGGAAAACCTCCATTCCTTTCTCTCTCTTTACAAAGCTTTTACTCACTATGGAGGTGAATACGGTTGGAGGAATGTTTTTATGTAATTTACTGTGAAGCCATACGTGTTTTCTTTTCAAAACTATGGCTACATTTCTGTGTATGCTTCAATATTCAAAGCTATTACTCCGCAATGCCTACAGGCACCACACGTAAACACATGCATTTAAATGTTGCACTTAACATTTAAGGCCTAATCTTTTCTCACACCACCAGAGAGCCATTTACAGTCTGAGGGGACGGTGCTCCTTTAAGTGCCACTTTGCTGAGCAATAGAATGTGTAATGCTGTAAATCAATGTACACGGTTTGTACACATCTTAATAATTCAAGCTGTGATTCTGAATCGTAAATAAATATCCCCTTTAAAGCAGCATAGCACAAAGCAGATCACATACCTGCAGTGTCACTCACAGGGGCTTTAGGGTTCACCAAACATTCCCTGACTAGACCCCCCCAAAAAACACAGCATTGTCCTCCTCATAACCCCGAGAACCATAGAACACATTACAAAAACCTAATAAAATAATAAAATATCAAAAGGTTGAGTTCTGCACCAGTTTTCTGTAACGCTTCAGTGTTTCTTTACATGTTAACATTATGCCGGACAATTGACTGTTAGGAACCAGGCAATACAATTATTTCTAAGCCTTTTTCAGAACATTTTGGAGAGAATGATCCATTTATTCAACTTAAACACAAAATATGTTAAACCTTTGACTCTGTATCTTCCTTACTTAAGTCCACACAAATAATTATGGAATAAATAAATAACTGTTTCCTAAGTTCTAAAACATTATAATAAACAGCGGCACTGATGCAAAAATCATGCTCGTTATGTCCTCCAATGTTTCCTCGTGCTCTCTGCTGTTAAATAAAGGGGAAATGTCAGATATACATATGTGGGACGGTTTCTACATCACAGTGTGAATCATGCAATTTCCGCCTGCCTGTGTTTGCTCATGGGCGGTTGTGATGTCATCGTTTGGAGTGCTTATGCCTGGTTTATCCCAGGAATCCTGCTCCGTGGTCCCATCATGGTTGACAGTCTGGCCTTGTCTCTTATCATCAGCTAAACAGGAATCTGTCTCGTCCTTCAAAGAATCCACAGCTGTTTGGTCTTTGAACATAAACATGTCTTTCCTGCCATTTACTGCTGACATGACATGTCTGTCCTCCGAACGGTCTAGCCCAGTCCCCTCTAAACCTCCGCCATCACTGGATGAAGACAGATGGGCCTGGCTGACATCCTCTCTGTCATAGACGGGGGAGGTTTCACTGGCACTGCTTCCGAACCTGACAACAATGGGGCTGGTGTTAGTGGGATCTGGGGTCTTTGTGCCGTTGGCTGTGGCCATATTAAGGAGGTTGCTTCCTCTCTGCTCCTCGGTGGTCCCGGCAGGACGCAGACCGTCTCTGCCGGCCTCCCCCCCAGTATTGGCCCTGCTGGCCTGGGCCATGTGCGGCTCACGGACCGTGGTGTAGCTGGTGTGCATCAGCGACGGCGTTCGCAGGGGGGCGGCGTCGGCGCCCTGGCAGCGGTACAGGCTGCGGAACGCAGAGCGGAACTTCTGAGACATGGCGTTGTAAATGACCGGGTTGATGGCGCTGTTGGCGTAGATGCAGGTCCGGCACAAGAGGAGGAACCAGGCGTCCAGGTACGGGGTGGACACAAAAGAGTTGATCAGGACCAGGGTCCGATAGGGCATCCAGAGCAGGGCGAACAGAATCACAACCACAGCCAACATCTTCGTCACCTACAGGCAGAGAGAATAGAGTAAGAAGAGAGTAGAGTGTGTGTGAGGATTGCATTTCTCTATCTATCTATCTTTCTATCTACC
>JAOEHI010053231.1:0-15502 GCA_025447815.1 Percopsis transmontana | reverse complement strand
TCAATCCCCATAGACCCCCATGTTAAAATGTCCAACTTTACAGCAGAAATAAACATGTTTACAGCCTGGTACAAAAAGCGGTTTTGGACTCTATAGCTAGTTTTCCCGTTCATGAGAACTGTATGGGGGGTGAATTTTTTTTATAACTCATCAGTTTAAATTATATTAGGCCATACATTTATGAATAATTAAGGGCGTGGCTTATTTGAGTGACAGGTCGTGGCTTATTTTTGCTAATTTGCTCATATTTTAGCAGACGCTTTTATCCAAAGCGACTTACAATTATTTAAGCTTATTTGAGTGACAGCTATCCAGGTGGACCGCCGTTGACTTTCTTCAGGAATCGCTAAAACTTGACATCTCAGTCGTTGGTCCTTACTGAGCATTTTAATAAAAATAGCTGAGATAATATGGCTTGCTGTGCTATTAATTGTACTAACAGACCATGTAAGAGCTCTGTGCTCCAGTTTTTTCGGTGAGTGTTTTATGTTAACGTTAGTCAACAAACGCTACGGCTAGCTTGCTAACGGCGTTCATTATGGTCAACCTATCAAAACCCAGGTTTACTACACGTATAACTTCGTTGTAATGCTGCTTTGGTCAATTACAACATAACAATTCAAAACATAGAGAATGAGGATGTCCAAGATCTTTTTTTTTTTTTTTTTATATTATAAATGAATTGATTATGACCTGTTCCCCCATTGAAGTACTTGGTAATATACTTTATATATAAAGTCTGTAAAGGAGGTAACCCATATATTTCTTAACATTGTGTTTATATATTCATAACATTTATGTGGATGATGAGGGCATCCGGTGCTACTCTTCCTCGCAGGAAGTGGGGAAAATAAGAGCGGAAGGCCTTTCCACCGCAGTCAAACCAACATACACGGATGCCCGGTATACTGAGGTGGTTTCCCATGGTCTCTGCAGCTCTCTGGGAGCAAACATTTGTCAGCTCTCTGGTCAAACAAACATTTGTTTGCTGACCAGCTCATCTGTTATTTTCTCAGGTACAAATAAACTAATTCTGCCGAAGAGAGGGTATAACCTACTCTTTTACGGTATTAAATATGTAAATATGTAAGACGCTCCTGTTAGTCGAAATGAATAAACCGCTTCCTCAAACGAGAAAGCCGGCTAGCTGGATAACGTAACATAATGTGATGGGTCTAATGCTTAGGTGTTCCAGCAAAATTAATGAGGGTACATATTTCCGATTCAGAGGGGACGTCAGTTGAATAGTCGGTCCTTCAATGTGGCCTAGGACAAATTGCGTACACACTGCTAAAAGAATGTGGTCGTAAGCGGACCAAAGCCCTTCAGAATGTGGTCTGAGCAATCTGGTTTTCAATGCATCTTGGATGCATTCACACCTGCTATCCACTTGGAATAAAATCACCCAGGACGCATGTTAATGCCAGGTATAAACGGGGCCTTTGTTGCACCTCCTCTGGCTTTTGTGACTGCCTGAATTCGTTGAGGCATGGACACCTAATGAAAAACTATATTCTCCATCAAGCTGGTTCCAACTTTCTCGAATAGTGGTGGATTGAGATCCGGACTGTTTGCTAGCCATGGCATTGAGTTGATATGCCTTTCCTTAAGAAAAGCGTTAACAGTTTTTGCTGTGTGGCAAGATACATTGTCATTCTGTAAAATTATTTCATCATCACCAAATCGATTTTCTGTCGATGGAATGAGAAAAGTGTCCAAAATGTAAATGTACACCTGTGTATTGACTGTTGAGGTAATGATTACCATCTCCCCTGGTCCTTTACCTGACGTGCAACCCCAATATCATAAATGAGTGGGGAAATTTGCTTGTTTTCTTCAGGCAGTGATCTTTAATTATTTCATTGGAACAGCACCAGACAAAAGTTTGCATAATCTCCTTGGCCAATGCAGATTTGTGATTCATCACTGAATATCACTTTTATCCAATCATCCGCACTCCATGATTGCTTATTTTTAGCCCACTGTAACCTTGTTTTCTTCTGTTTCAGTTCTGGTTTTCTGAATGTAAATCCCATTTCATTCTGCCGATTTCTTACAGTTCTGTCACAAACACTCACTTCTGTTTCCGCCCATTTGTTTTTCATTAGTTTTTCATTAGTTTTGTTGTGCATTTTCTATTTTCAAGGCATTTTCCTTTTGAGTTTTATATCTTATGTCTTCTGTGGTCTATCCGTATGTTTTCCTTTTTACAACCTTCCCATTTTGTTTATACTGGCACCAAATTTTAGACACAGCTGACTGGGAACAACTAACATCTTTTGCCACACTGGATTTCCATCTTGAAAGTTATATAATCCTTTCTATCGTTTCAGTTGACAGCTCTTTTTGTTTGGTCATGTCCCACTGCTAGTTAAGGTCTGCAAGCCCTCTTTTAACTGCAGACTAATTTATAATCAGACTTATGCTGGTATTGGTTTTATAAATGCAAATTACAAGGTGTTTCCTATTTTTTCTTTTTTTCTCAACATTGAGTGATTCCATATTTTTTTCCTCTGTGATCTTAAAAAGTATGCCATTAATTAATATAATTTCATTTAATTTGTTTGAGGTATGTTTCGTGAAGCTAAATGTTCAGCTATTGAACACAAATGGTTTTGTGTTATATCTGTGATTTGTTTATTAGCTGCGAAGTAAAAAAAACTGGGTGAACATCCTGTAATTGTGGTGATTCCATAATTTTTGCCAGGGGTTGTATATTGAAAACACTAATACCACACATTATTTGATGTTTTACCTTGTGAATTTAATAGTTTTTTGAAAATATAAACTCGTTTCAAATATGATGGCTGCAACAATTTCCAAAGACAGTTCAGGGTTTACTACTGTGTAACATCACTGTTTCCTTTATAAACACTTAAGTGTTTGGGCACCGAAGACACCCGTTTGTTAAGTTTTCCCCATTTTTCCCCAAGTTCTTCAAGTGCCCAATACTCTCTGCTTATGCAGTCATGCACTTGTGATTCACGTAGAATGGGATTTTGCGTTTTCCTACTGGAAAATGCTCAGATGAGATGAAGTAAACTTTGCAAATAGTTTTGGAAAAAACAACTGTCATGTTCTCCAGGCTAAAGATGAGAAGTATCATCCAAGCTTTCATCAGAGTTGGGTCCAAAATCCAGTTTCTGTCATGGTATAGGGGTGCTAGATTGGCCTGCAATCCTGACCTTTTGCTGATTCAGAAAGTGTAGTGCATTATGAAGCACAAAATATGGTAACGAAGGCCCAATACAATTGTGCACTTGAAAGACCTGTATGAAAGAATAGGGGTAAACTCTACTTAAAAAACTCATAAACAGGTGTCTTTCGTGCCCGAAAACTTTAATAAGTGTAACTAAAGGAAATATGATGTTATACAGTGGTAAACGCTCAACGGTCCTAACTCTATATTTTCAAAAAACCATTACAATTGGGTCATTTAGCAGACGCTTTTATCCAAAGCGACTTACACTATTACATGGTGCTATTACATGGAGCAGATAGGGGTTAGGAATCCTGCTCAAGTATGCTTACAGGTAGGCCAACTCCAGGGCTTGAACCCACAACCTTCCAGCTGGGAGTCCAGCACCCAGACCACACTATCCTGTGTTGACTGTAAAAGTCCTCACGTGAAAAAGAATGTGTGAGCATACTAGTATTTGGTAGCAATAAATTAATTAAAATAAATAAAAGTTAAAACTTACAATAATGTGTTGTAGTGTTTCCCAAAAAGTACAGGGTGAATATAATTTACAAATCACTCCTCTTTTGTTTTTATTAGTGTTTTCCATGATGTCTCAACTGCCGGATTTGAGGTTGTAAATTTGTAAAAGTAAATGTGAGATTAACACTCAGCAGTTATGTTGCCTTAAATCTGAAATTATAAGGAAAATCAATGTCTGTTTCTACTTGGTATGCTAATTTTGTCGTATAGCAGATGCCTACTTGAACTAGTTATTGAATGTACGTGTAGATCAATTTTAAGTTAACAAGAGTGTGTTTTCTGTTTCAGTGGTAGAGGACAGGAAGCTGTTCATCGGAATGATCTCTAAGAAGTGCAGTGAGAACGACATCAGGCTGATGTTTTCACCCTACGGCCAGATAGAGGAGTGCAGGATACTCCGAGGACCTGATGGACTCAGTCGTGGTGAGGTCCATTCACTTCGTGTAGGTGATGGGGAGAGGGGCAGGATAGTCTAGTGGTTAGAGTGGTGGACTCCCACCCAAAAGTTTGTGGGCTTGATCCCCAACAAACCTACCTGTAAGCATTCTTGAGCAAGAAGCCTAACCCCTACCTGCTCCTTAATACTTGTAACTGTACTCACTGTAAGTCTTTGAGGATAAAAGCATCTGTTAATGACATGATGGAGATGTTTTGACCTTCACCACAGTTTAACGTACAGAGAGGTAATTTATGTCGTTTAGTGTATTGAAATGTTTCTCTCCTCCAGGTTGTGCGTTTGTGACATTCACAGCAAGACAAATGGCACATTCAGCCATCAAGTCCATGCACCAGTCCCAAACCATGGAGGTGAGCCTGTAATGTTACACAAAAGTTACACACCAGTTTAAAGGTTTCTTATTTTGTATCTGAATTTCCCTTGTTGGTTGAAACCAACCCTTTTGTTTTGGTTTCAAACTCGAAAATGTTAACTTTTTCACTTCCTGTTGTTCTGCTGTTCCAGGGCTGTTCGTCGCCCATCGTGGTGAAGTTTGCAGACACACAGAGGGACAAAGAGCAGAAGCGTATGGCCCAGCAGCTTCAGCAGCAGATGCAGCAGCTTAATGCAGCCTCAATGTGGGGAAACCTGACTGGCCTGAACAGCCTGGGCCCTCAGTACCTGGCAGTACGTACACACACTGCTACACTGGTGTCTAGTTGTGTATTATCTGGGGTGTGGTGAGGCAGGTGTGATCATCTAGTCAACGGTGTCACATTGTACATTTTAGAACATTTTATTTCCTGTTATTGTTTTGTGAAAATCATGATGATTGATGCTTCTTTTTAATGACTCTTTATGCATTATTACTTACTTCTGCTCTCCTCAGCTCCTTCCTGTTTCTGTTTCAACAACTTCCTGTTTATTACCTGGTATGCTGGGTACCAACCATTTACCTGTCTTAATGTTCTCTGTGTGGCGTGTCCTGTCCTCTGTCCCTGTCTCCTCCTATCTCCTGCACTACTGACCGCTGGATTCTCTGTTTGGTGTAAATGTCTAGCTTTATTTACAGCTGTTGCAGCAGTCCGCCTCCACTGGCAACGCTCTTAATAACCTGCATCCCATATCAGGTACACACACGCATTACATTGGTTTTTAATCAAGAAGTTGGGCTTGATAAGTCATGGAGGTTTCTAAGTGTACCTGTTATTTATATGGACCCTAAACATTGTCCATTTTCATTCTATTTTATTTCTGTGTGTTTGGCAGGTTTGAATGCCATGCAGAACCTGGCTGCCTTGGCAGCAGCTGCTAATGCCACTCAGGCTACACCCTCTGGCTCCAACACCATGACAACGTCCAGCAGCCCGATGAGCGCTCTTGCCAGTTCAGGTATTAAACATTGACTACAGCCCACACATACCAGGTCTCTTATGCTTGTGTTTGACCACAGTGATGTGCAACATAGTTGTTATAGCATATAACATTGGTGGTACAGGCTCCTCTCCCACATCTAGCAGCAACTCGTCTGTGAACCCCATGGCCTCCCTGGGAGCACTTCAGTCACTCGCTGCGGGGGCAGGAGCTGGCCTCAACATGGGCTCGCTTGCAGGTAAAACTGTAGTCGTAGTACTTTTTAGCGGACAGGCCACTTGTATTGGTGTTGATGTGTTCACCACTGGAGCTGTGCTTTCGCCCCCGTGCAGGCATGGCAGGTCTTAACGGGGGACTCGGTGGTGGAAGCCTGTCCAACGGCTCAGGTAGCACCATGGAGGCCCTCAGCCAGGCCTATTCTGGCATCCAGCAGTACGCTGCGGCTACCCTGCCCAGCCTCTACAACCAGAGTCTGCTGTCTCAGCAGAGCGTGTCGGCGGCAGGCAGCCAGAAGGAAGGTGGGTTCACCTGAGAGGACACAGGCCCCTATAAAGAAGTTCATAGACACAAGATATAAAACTCTAGCAAAAACCTATGTAAACAATCAACTATACCACTGAGTAATACAGTTGAAGTCGGAAGTTTACATACACCTTAGCCAAATACATTTAAACTCAGTTTTTCACAATTCCTGTCATTTAATCCCAGTAAACATTCCCTGTTTTTAGGTCAGTTAGGATTACTACTTTATTTCAAGAATGTAACATGTCTAAAAGAATAATAATAGTATAGATTATTATTATTAATTTCAGGTTTTATTTCTTTCATCACATTCCCAATGGGTCAGAAGTTTAAATACACTTAGTTAGTATTTAGTAGCATTGCCTTTAAATTATTTTATTTGGGTCAAACGTTTAGGGCAGCCTTCCACAAGCTTCTCACAATAAGTTGCTGGAATTTTGGCCCATTCCTCCTGACAGAACTGGTGTAACTGAGTCAGGTTTGTAGGCCTCCTCGCTCACACATACTTTTTAGTTCTGCCCGCAAATTTTCTAATGGATTTAGGTCAGGGCTTTGGCCACTCCAATACCTTGACTTTGTTGTACTTAAGCCATTTTGCCACAACTTTGGAAGTATGCTTGGAGTCATTGTCCATTTGGAGGACCGATTTGCCACCAAGATTTAACTTCCTGCCTAATGTCTTGAGATGTTGTTTCAATATATCCACATCATTTTCCTTCCTCATGGTGCCATCTATTTTGGGAAGTGCACCAGTTCCTCCTGCAGCAAAGCAACATGATGCTGCCACACCCGTGCTTCATGGTTGGGTTGGTACTGTTCAGCTTGCAAGCCTCCCCCTTTTTCCTCCAAACATAACGATGGTCATTATGGCCAAACAGTTCCATTTTTGTTTAATCATTTCTCCAAAAAGTAAGATCTTGCAAACCATAGTCTGGCTTTTTTTATAGCGGTTTTGGAACAGTGCCCTTTCAGGTTATGCTGATATAAGACTTGTTTTTACTATGGATAGAAATACTTTTGAACCTATTTCCTCCAGCATCTTCATAAGGTCCTTTGATGTTCTGGGATTGATTTGCACTTTTCGCGCCAAAGTACGTTCATCTCTTGGAGACGGAACACGTCTTTTTCCTAAGTGGTATTACGGGTATTGCGTGGTCCAATGGTGCTTATACTTGCGTACTATTGTTGTATTGTATTGTACAGATGAACGTGGTACCTTCAGGCGTTTGGAAATTGCTCCCAAGGATGAACCAGACTTGTGGAGGTCCACCATTCTTTTTTTTCTGAAGTCAGTGCTGATTTCTTTTGATTTTCCAATGATGTTAAGCAAATTTGAAGGTAGGCCTTAAAATACATCCACACTGGTACACCTTCTATTGACTCAAATTATGGCAATGAGCCTATCAGAAGCTTCTAAAGCCAGACATCATTTTCTGGAATTTTCCAAGCTCTTTAAACGCACAGTCAACTTAGTTAATGTAAACTTCTGACCAACTGGAATTTTCATATATTAAATTATAAATAAAATAATCTGTCTGTACACAATTGTTGAAAAAAATTACTTGTCATGCACAAAGTAGATGTCCAAACTGAAACTATAGTTTAACATGAAACCTGTGGAGTGGTTAAAAAAATGTGTTTTAATTACTTTAACCTGAGTGTATGTAAACTTCCGATTTCAACTTTATGATTAGAAAACTAAATTTAAAATAGTTCAATCGAAGCTTTGGCTTTCATGAAATGAAAACGAAGTGAGGCTGTATTGGCTGTTCCTCTAAGCCGTGTCTGTGCAGATCTGTTGAGGTAGCACATATATTTCCTTCCAGAAAATTACATTCCTGTAATTTACCACAAGGGTGTGCTCTTTCTCTACTGATTGTTCCATCACTCCTATGTAGAATCTGGGCCTATAACATACAGTAATTTGTTAGTGTGGTAACCTTTTTTTGTAATGTAACTAACTTTCAGTTTCTGTTAATAAATATTAATATCTGCTATAAGTGTACTTGGCTGTATGTTATGATGTATTTGCTGTGTTAATTTTGATTCCTGTGGTGCTGTGGGGTGCGCTGTATGTCTGAAAGTATTTAAAGTAGCTATGGTGTATTCTATTTGCATGCATTATCAAGCCCCCCCCCCCCCCCCCATTCTGACAGAAAACTAAAATTTGACTGATTTGTTGATTTAAAATCAAAACAGCCAACATACAGTACATATTTTATGTATGTGGTACATACTACACATGTGATTTTACAAGTGATTATTTGTAATATAACCCAGCATGAATAGTCATGTTAGTCAGTGCAGGTTATAGCAGGGTAGTAAGCCAGGTCTTTGTGCTGTATGTTGCTGTCACCTTCTGCTAAGGATTCTGTCTGTTTTAACACTGCTGCATCAGCCTGTGACAGTCGCAGCACGGGTAAGATCTCACCACCATCTCTCTGACATGGTCTCCTGAAGACTTGCTTTAAAACAAGCAGAAGTCCATAACAGAAGGCTTACCCTTGTCTCTTGTGTTATCTTGGTCACCTAAACTATTTATCGTCTAATTTTAATGCCCATTTGTAGTATATCTAGTTGTATTGATTTTTCATTCCTTTACTATAGTTTTAATATGTAGATAATTGACATTGCTTGAATCGTGAATTCATATTTAGTCACTCCATTATTGCGATGCCTTTATTGGCTAATGTATAAACTGTTAAATTGATTGGCAGGTCCAGAAGGAGCCAACCTATTCATCTATCACCTGCCTCAGGAGTTTGGAGACCAAGACCTTCTTCAGATGTTTATGCCCTTTGGGAACGTCATATCTGCCAAGGTCTTCATTGACAAACAGACAAACCTCAGCAAGTGTTTTGGTGAGTTAACCCTTCATAGTGATATCATATCTCACAACATTTTCATGAAGGCAAGAGAGTAATGTCACTGGAAAAGTTACTTTAGAATTTTCTTAATTAATGATTCATTTTTAAAGGCCATGCTACAGGCTTAAAGATATTGAACTGTTTTAACCCTATAGTGTCATAACCTCAATTTAAACCAGGATGTTGTTATCCCTGGGTCGCACTGTGATGAACCAGAAAGTTTAGCTTTTTTTTTTTTTTTTTCAACCTCTATTTTCTTCCAGTCTTTCTCAAACATACTTCAAACTAATACTAATAAACTAAAACTTATAACGCATGTCTCCTGGTAATATATATTCTTAAGTTACCTCAGTCTGAAGATGTCGGTGTGGGTTTATGTTGAGAATATAAACCCAACTTAACCAAATGCACGTTTAACGCCACCTGGTGTGTATTCTGTTGTAATTTTCTGTTCCCTAAAGCTTTGCTTTTTCTTCCTTCCCCAGGCTTTGTAAGCTACGACAACCCGGTCTCCTCACAGGCTGCGATCCAGTCGATGAATGGCTTTCAGATCGGTATGAAGAGGCTTAAGGTGCAGCTGAAGCGTTCCAAAAACGACAGCAAGCCCTACTGATGGTGCTGAGGTGCTACGGACTTGGTTAGGAAGGATGTTCTGGTAAGTGGAGTGTGAATTTGAAACTAACCTCTTCACTCTCCTGTGCCCCCACTGCGTAAAGGAGTTGCTGTTCATGAACAGGCAATGTTAGAAAGACAAACACTACAAACCACATGCAACACTGTCCAGATTCCACTGTTCTGTTGTGAGGTTTTTAATTATTTTCCTTTTCAATGCTTAAGGAAAGACTGTATTTTTAGTTGAAATGTAATTTAAGTTTGCTGTGTTAAATTATATATATATTTATATGATTTTGTTTATTTTTATGTCTATGATGATGAGTTGCACACAGATTACTAGTTGCCAAGATCACCTCTGCGTTATACTCTCAGCTTTAACATCACCTAAACACACACCGCCTTGTTAAACAAGAAGGACTGATACTTCACAGGACACAAGTAATTGTGAAGTACTTTAGCAGATGTGTTTTTATTTTAAGCTTATTATTAATTCTATTTGCATCAGGAAGATGTATGCTGTATTTGAATGGAGTAGTCTTGTATTTTTTTTATAAGCTTTGTTTGCATTGCAAAATGTTGTGGGCTGTCATGATCCTGAATTAATCCTGCACACCACATTATTTAAATATATATGCCTAAGGGGGACTATGGCCACAACATTAAAGTATTACATTGGTTATATCTACATATTTTCTGACCATTAAATATTCTTTTAACCATCTGAGGTAAATTAATAATTCAACTTAGTGTCAGTCAATCAGAATCTCTCAGATCTGGGGCTCTATCAACTCCCCCTGCAGGAAGGAAATGTGACTGATTAGATAAATATTTACTTACGGCTGTTTATTATTGTTATGCATTGAAATGGAAACAGAAAAATGTGCTTGTTCAGTTATGAATTGTGTAATTTATTTGTATGTGTTGCCAATGCAGTTGCATTTCTAGTTCTGATATTCTGTATTTACAAATTGATTTGTCATAACTCTGCCCTTACCTGTGTTCTTGCAATATTCATCTGAGCTGACTGGCTTGGCGAGGGCAACAATTTTTTGATCAGAGAAAACATTGTACTTGTCAAACTACTCCGAAAAGACACAACCGTTAATCATTTTCTTAGACTTTCAATAACTCATAAATGTTTTTATAGAAATGGAAAGCGAGAACTGTCCAGATAGTATATTAGACTATTATGCCTTTTCTATTTTTATAGAGGTTTTATATTTCTCCTGTGTGTTGGAGAACCATTTATTTCCTAAATTATTTATCTAAATTGAAATTGTTTGCAAAGATGACTCTTCAACAGAACTTTGTAGAATCCTAATGTAATGTATAATGGCCCAATTAATGTTTCCATTGGTTACGATTTAGTGTAACGAGCGACAATATTGCTAGGACTGGTTTGAGTTCTAGGTTTGGTCTTATAATCGTATATATCTTTGTGATGAGGGTCTGGAGCCACTATTAAACATGCAGAAGTGATTGAGCTGTGTGTGTGTAGAAGGCTTGAGTAGGCTTTAAAACAAAATTGGGAAAATAAGGACAAACAAATGTCCTTATTTTCTACTTACCTGTGGGCGTGTTGATGGGTATCTGGTTGTCACATAAATCCAGCCTTCACTGGCCAAACTGGATACAGCTCCACACACTGTCCACCGGGTGAAGAGCTTTGTTATGTTGGAGCCGGTCAATTTATAATGTAGTCCTGCACTTAAGAATTCCCAGTGCTCCAAACTGAAGCATTTGTTCATAAACTTTCACTATTTTGGCCTGGTGTTAAAATTTGATGTAAGCTGCAGTCTACATAAATGGATGTTTTTATTATTATTTGAGCCATTTATTTAGCCAAATTCTTACAACTTCTCATTCCCTCTGTGGGACAATAATGTAGTCTGTAGGAAGTTCTTGCAGTAGCTACACTAGTTACTCTGATCTGTCATAGGTCTGAAAAATAATGTCTCTACAGGTAAGTAGGAAATAAATCTGGAAACATACATTTAAAAAAAAAATAAATAAATAAAGTGTAGTGATTTCAAAATCAAGCCTTTAGTAGTGTTTTGGTAGCTTTTAACAAATTAGTAATTATTTTCTTATGTAAGGGCCTAATGGAGAGCAATGTCAAAGCACAAAACTGAATCCATACTGTGATTCTGAGTACAAAGGGAAACAAGCACACACAGCACAAATATATTGACTGTTCAGATCTAAAAAATTATTTTATCTAGTTATTTTACCAAAATGATTGGTAAAATTGTTCCCTGCTTTTAGACTGTCAGTACTGCACTGACCAGCGGGCTAGCTGGTTGCTGTAGACACACTGTGTTGTCTGTGTCTCAACGTTGTACTGTTGTGTGATCCTCATGTCACCTTGGTTTCCTGTCTGCATGAGCAGTGTTTTTCAAACATCTGACCCTCAAAGTGTTTCATTAGTATACCGTAAGCCTATAAACCACCACGAGCGGCCCTGAAAATGTTATATTTGAATAAAGGGAATCCAAATTTAAACTCTTTTCACAGCCCCCTGAAATAATCTTGTGACCCTTCATGGGGAGTGGGGGAGGGGTCCCTATCTGCAGTTTGAGAACCACAAATCATGAGCCCCGACTTTCTCCTCCATACACCCCACCAGCGCCATCCAGTGTTCAGACTGTGTTCCTACCTCAGATGATCACTCATGGTGTTCTTTCCTCCCTGTCTGTGTTCCATTGTTGTGTTTTAACCTCAGTTTGTCTCCCTGCTGTGTTTTCTAGATCTCTTCGTTTGCCCTAGCATGTTGATGTGACGTCCGTCCATCGTCCAGTCCTTGTCCCCTGCGCTTCTTTGATGCTTCCAGTTTCACCTTTTGACTTTGTGTTTTGATGTTGATTGGTTGCAAAGACAGTTTTCCTTGTTTCCCCATTTGTCTTTTGATGCCAGGTGGAGGGGGGTAGAAAGATTATTGGAATTGATAAATAAGTATTGTTACGAGCGCAAAAAAATCTATTTTTGTAGAACTTATTGAAGTCAACTAGATTTTGCTCATTTGTTTTAAGTTTGTTTGCTCTTTACCCTAGATGTTTTTCCACTTAAGCAATCCTCCTATTCCCCCCCTCAGACTTTTTTGAAGTGTGTGTGTGTGTGTATGTGTGTGTGTCTCTGTCTGTCTAAAGCCTTTTAGTCTGCATTTGATGACATTTATGGACGGTGAACGGCAGTGTAATAATCCAGCATGACTTCTTTGGGAATTTGTTTGAGTGACGTCATGAGGCGCGTCTGCTCAGCCTACAAGCACATTATACTCAAATGGTTTTTGCTTGTGGAGAATCAGCCTAAGATTTAATAAATTACAGAAAATGTAAAGTTTTTATTTTGTCACAGTATATTCTTTAGTATGCATGTTTTTTACCTGCACTGACAGTTTCAACAAAATGTGATGTTTGTGTTTATAGAAATTCATAATGATAAATAAACATGTGCCAAATATTTTGGACATGGATATTTTTCTCCCTTACACGTTACGTTCACTTCAATAAAGAAACACTTCATTCGAACTTACAGTAGAGGTTGGTTGGTTTGGCATACAGGATCGTCTGGTTATGGTCAAATTTTTAGATCAGATTTGAGTTGCACATTGAGGTCTAGTTGTTTTCTCCTCTTTAGGACTTCAAAGCTTTTGTGGACACGTACGTATGTACACAAGTCTTAACTGATTATGATGCTCCCTACAGATTCTCCTACACATTTAAGTTTAAGGCTCTTTTGGCGCTCTCCAATAATGGACCAATGTTCCAGTATCCCCTGCACAGCGTATCAAGCTAATCTTACTTACTGTTCACAGTAAAGCAGAAAAGCCTTATAACACACTTTTATGTGATGGGCTTTTGGTCTAGCATGAATACTTTCCAAGTAAAAACTGTTGTGAAAGCTCTGTATTGTTTAATTTTCCTATTTCACAAACTCCTATTGGTGTGAGAATCAGGTTGAATGTTTTATCTTACCCAGAGCAGTGAATCAATCCACTGTGGGGTTTTTGATCTTCAGCAAACAAACTATTGCCTTGATGCATCTGACTGATGACATGTCCTCTACAGTAGTTTCATGGTTTTTATTTATTCTGTTTTGTTTTTTTTAAACTGACATAATGTTCTGCTGCTACTGTGTTGGAGAAAAAGTTTGAATTTATTTTGTTACTGGTACAAAGTGGTGACACTATTGAATTTTTTTTAATAGTAAATGTTTGCCTTTTCTACTACACAGAAGATCTGTTTTCATAGTACATTTAAATGAACATGGTGGAAATGCATAGGCTGACAAAATGACCAAAATTCCGATCTGTATGGCTGGAACATTAACTGTTTTGTTTTTTTCTCACCCAAACATTCTGTGAAGCTGCCTTTTGCTGTATCATATTAGATTAAATGCAAATTTGTCCTTTGTTTTTCATTGTGGTTATGATGTGAGACAGAGTTTGCTTAGTTAATAGATGGCCAAAAATACGTTCCCCGGGTTTGGGTTTATAGATGTGTGTACTGACTGTTTTGATGTTTTTTTTAAGGAGTTAATCTTCACTACACATTCAAACAGTCGCTTCTGTGAGCTCATTGTGTGATCGCCATTGGTTGGTTTATGTATAAATAAAATGTTTAAGAGGATTCACATAATTTTTTATATATATATATATATACACATATATACTTGTGTGTATATATATACATACATTTGATTGACTGATTATGTTCTATAAATTTACATAAACCCATCAAATGTTTACTTAAAATGGGAAGACAATGCTCTTTGCCAGGACTATTTGTAGTCCAAGGGCTTCATGTAGTCTGTCCACATCTATGGGATCATTTATTTTATTGTAATTTTATTGGAAAAGTACCAATTTCTTGCAGTGAAAAACGCGTCATACTTAAACATTTTCAATACTCCTCATCTTTAGTGTACAGCAGGAGTGTCAAACTCAATCACAGAGAGGGCCAAAATTAAAAACTGGGATTACTTCGAGGGCCAAACAGGTTAAAAATGTATTAAACAGACAGGTTAGACAAAGTTTGGTTTATGAACAAATACTGTAAAACTACTGACATTCCATTAGAATTAATCAGTCACGTCAGCGCTCTCATCCACAGCAAAGGTATATGCAATGAAGTATTTTCCCTGTGCTTGTAAATCGTTTGACATGCCTGTTGTACAGGTATATAAGCAAAATCTATATATAACAATGGGGAGATAATGAAATACATATTCTAAATTACAACCCCAGTTCTGCAAAAGGTCGGACAGTATGAAAAATGACAAAAAAGGAGTGATCTATAAATTCTATTCACCCTGTACTATGTTGGAATCACTACAACCACACATTATTTGATGTTTTACCTTGTGAATTTTATTGTTTTTTGGAAAATATAAACTCATTTAAAATCTGATGACTCCAATATGCTCCAAAAAAGTTGGGACAGTTCAGGATTTACCACTTTAACACTTAAGTGTTTGGGCATTGAAGATAACCATTTAAGTTTAGCAAGTAGAATTTCCCTCCATTCTTCTATTATTAAGGTCTTCAGTGCACAATTATACAGGGCCTTTGTTGCCGTATTTTGCGCTTCATAATGCCCTACATTTTCAAATGGTGACTGGTCAGGACTGCAGACAGGCCAATCTAGCAGCCGCACTCTCTGCTTACACAGTCATGCACTCCGCGCAGAATGTGATTTTGCATTGTCCTACTGGAAAATACAGGGATGTCCCTGGAAAAGACCACATCTGGATTTTTGATTTCCAAGGAGTGTGTGGCACACACACACTGTCCACACCGGTCTGCGGGGTTATCCGTGCGCCGCACGGCTTTATTTCCGCTGGTTACAGATTTAACATACACACACACGGGACTTAAACACTGCCCGGCGTGCAATCACACAGTCCTTCAATCGAGAGCTTCCGCGTGGAGCTCTCCGTCTCATTCTCCCGCCTGGGAGTCCTCCCAAG
>JAOEHI010053230.1:0-45035 GCA_025447815.1 Percopsis transmontana | reverse complement strand
GAGAGAGAGAGAGAGAGAGAGAGAGAGAGAGAGAGAGAGAGAGAGAGAGAGAGAGAGAGAGAGAGAGAGAGAAAAGCAGTGAACTCACAGCATCGGCTATGCTGGTTCAGATCTGTCCACGTGCCGGTGGGCAAGCACTTCCTGACTTTGGGTCCAACAATAACCCGGTTCCCTCTGCAGATGTACTCGATCTCATAATCTACTGGCAGCACCTGCACACTGCGGATCTATATGCACACACACACACACACACACACACACATAAACACACACACAAAACACAATGTGAGCTCAGTTAACACTATGTGAGGAAACATCTTATCTAGCAGCCACATCTTACCTGCTCCTGTGTCAGTCCTCGGTACCTTATCCCCCCATCCCGAGGAGGGCGGATGATAGCACAGCCTGGAAGAGAAAGGCCATCAGATACAGCGATCACGCCTCCTCCATAATGTGTTATGTGTGCTGAGTGCTGACAGCCACTAGGTGGCAATCTAAGCCGTATTTTCACAAGTGACTGGGCTTTCTGATCAACAGCCCTTTTCACGTTGAAGAATGATCAGTCATCTTGCCCTGGATTTTAATTTCTAAAATCTAACTTGTGGTTCTGAACCAAATCATATTAATGGCTCACTATAGCATTACTTGTAGTCTCATTTACCTTGGACATGCAAGAAGGGCTTTTTAAAATAATCACAGAGGCCGGTGAATTTGCAAAAACTATCCCATAATTACTTAAAACATCCTTAAATGCTTAAAGATGCTCACTCTGCAATGATACATGGCTGTAAATGCAGTTAGGCCTGCATGTCAAAAAAGAGGTAAATTGGGTCCAAAATGGTTATTTTATACTTTACGGCCAAGGTCATTACCCATGTTAATGATTTCCCTCCTAAAACAGCCTCATGCAATAGGGCTACTTTAGCACATCACCGCCAGGGGAGAGATTTACCAACAATGACCTGCCATTAAAAAAAAGCTTTCATTTGAGGTTGGAAAGGCATTTCATGTGGTCAGCAGCTAGAGCTTTGCCCATCAAGGAATAAATAATGGTGAGGGTGAAAGAGAGAGAAATTTGCAATAAGAATTTCACTTTGATGCAAATGGGTAGTGACCTTAAGGTTTATCGGGCCACACACCACCCACACACACGGCACACACGTACACACACACACACACACACACACACACACAGTGTGGGGTGAATCCATTAGAACACAGGCGAGAGAGCAGGCGGTCGCTCTTGAGAACAAACTGGCTTAATTAAGTCTTTGTCTACACATGATAGCATTTGTTAATTCACACAGCTGGTCACAAACCGTCTATTTTGCTGGAGCCACCTCTTACCTATTCCCTATGCTCTCTCTCTCTCCCTATCTCCCCACATCTGTAGACAGCGTTTTCAGCCAGGTTCATCCACAGTGTAACCCCCCTAATTACCAAACATCCACACCGTACCGCTAGCCATTGGCAGGACAGCGAGACACTAGACGTGACCGAAATAGGAAACACCCTCACGCACGCCACAGTCTGGGATGACAGCTCCTTCATCTGATGGCAGGTTTATGTCTGTTTTACAGAGATCTGACATCTGCCGCCGAGCATTAGCGTCAAAACATGAGCCGCAGCATAAATGGCTGATAATAGGCCCTGTGTGTTTACAGGGCCTATCCATCCGGGGCATTTTTTCTGCCGACATTGGTGGGAGATTGGTATTTAAATGCTGGGCCGAGCCAACCTGCCAAGCCTGGCTGTTAAAATAGAGGGGAATGGCGCTTATCCGGTGCTGGTCTCATGAGCTATGGCCGTAATTTCATGCCCAAGAGCTGACTGATGGGAGAGCTGCAAACAGAGAATGCCAAAGTCACACAGCGCTGACCACAGTCATCTGACACACACACACACACACAGAGCAGGCTGTAGCTTATAGTGATTTGGAATGAAACACTTGATATACAGTTTGTGTACACAAACAGTAGCCTACTGCAGACCCACCCACAAAGATATGCTACATAAACATGCGTGTGCTATACCCTACAGTAATTTGGAATAACAATAACAACATTAACACAATAACACTGGCACGCACACACGTAAGCGTTCCATTCCACGTGGATTCATGGCCTGATTGGTCCACTGCTAAAGACATGATCACTGATGTAATCATCTAGGTTTTAGCCCTTGAGCCATGAATGTCATTTCCAGAATGGATAGAGGTATGGAATAAAACCTTTGCTAACCTATATGTGTGCACCCGATCACACACTCATACACCCATACACACACAGGGGGCAGAAAACCTTGATGCCACCCCCCGAAACACGCAGCTGGAGACACACAGTCAAAGACAAACGGCGGGGAGAGAGCACGGTCGTTACCGGCAGATGTATTGTGTACCGCCGCAGTGAGCGTGGGGAAAGCCGGCACGATTAAGAGCAGAAATGAAAGAGCCATCCCTCCACCTACGGGAGAAAAACAGAAAGACAGGTTGTAAGAGAGAAGAAAAAGTACAGAGATAAAGTCAGAAGAGACAGATTGAGTAAGATTCACAAAAGGGAGCGGGGTTAGGAGAGATACAGTATAGAAGGGAACTAGGGACCAACTGACAGAGAGATAAGTCAGAATGATGACAGGCCCTGTTTAATTTGTTGGAGTGAGGGCTCTCAACAGACAGGTGTCGTGCTAAAGTTGTGTCCCTGCCTATCTGAACTCAATTCGCTATCAACCCCAGTTAAAATTATAGCATACAGTCCTATTGATTTGGTGTAATTGCTTACTTTAGTGCCTTCTTTGCCAGTTTTCTGGCTATTAAACCATCGAGCTAGCTATAGTCTATTAAATTGCAACCGAAACCTGCTTTGGTCCTATCCAAATAGAATTGTTGACTACTGTAGGCAAAGGAACGATTTTGGCAGGGGGAAACAATGTCTGCCCCACACCCGCCCTGAGACGCACTGGAGAGACCCAGCTGAGCACTTCATTATCCAGGCAGCACTACATCAGTAGGATACGTCGTGTCAGAAAGAGAGAGAGAGCAGAGCGTGAGTGAGTGAGAGAGAGCATCACAGAGAGTAGTATTTAGGTCCGCTTTATATCGCGCGTTTGAGGGGGAGTAGCTAATTGCATAATAATTGAAGGGATTGATTATTTTGATTTTGATTTTGACACAACGGACACCACTGCGGGGGAGAGAAAGGGGAGCCATTATTTTCTTTTCCAGTTTCTACAAAAAAAGGTGTGTCAGTAGGCCTACTGCAAATGTGAATATTTCAAGTTTAAAACGTAGTCTACATCTCTTTGCCTTCAGTGGTTTTCATTGGTGGAAATTAGGCTATAGCCCTGAACAGCAAGCAGAACTATTGCCTTCATTTTCTGTTTTTCATAACAAAATAGGCACGCTAATATAAAACTTACAAACAGTGATGTCCTGCCCGAACCTGGCCTATCTTCCTCCACACATTTTCCTTTTCATAGCCTATTGGCCTATATGCAGTCCTCAATGTATAGGATGATGGGCTTGTAGAGGTCCCAGTCGAAAGGATGGTAACTTTTGTAGCCTACAATTGATGGTTAATGTAATGTTTTAATCTGTTCTCGTCCATTCATAAAAACGTAAGAGGAAGCCTACCACCAAATGTGAGCATTGACATCTATTTAACATTATAATAACATGACATTCACGTTGAATTTCTACACATATTCAGCCGTACAACAAATCAACACAAATCACTTGTTACAAAAGAAAGAATGCGTCCTAATTTAAGTTGACCAACCCTGTTCTCCTTTTTCAACATGGGGAGCTATATTAACCGTCTTGTAGCCTATAGCTATGTATTATATGCTAATTGTCTCGTAAACCTCAAAACAAAGTTTAGACGAACTTCTGCCTCAAAATAGTCATTTACAATGGGAATTTATACAATGAATAGGCCTACATTCAATCCACAGAAGACAAATAAAACAATTAACATTTTTAATATTTGTGATTCTTTTTATGGTTATTTACAGGGCTGCATCGAGGTTTTTTATTCAACGGTCTTTTAACTGGCTTTGCGACTTGCGAGCTCCCAATCAGGCGTGAAATGATGAGGAATGAATTTCCAACACATCCGCGGTTCAAACAATAGCGCTGGGAGCAGTTCTCTGTCTGTCTGAACCAGCGCCCGTAGCGCGCCTCTGTGAAAGTTGGCGCTGTAACGATACGACAATGACAAATGTGCCACTGTCTCTGTCCACACTAGCTCGGCTTCGTTTTAAAACGCATCTTTATTTCTCCGGCCTTCCATCCACACTCATTCGGAGGTTTCCAGCACTGAAACCGGAGCTTTTCAGTAACACTCTCCCAAGTGGATAAATCTGAAACCGCCGGGTTCGCCGCATAGTATGGACGGCGAAAACGGAGCTTTTTATAGTGCTGACGTCACATTAAAGATCACATGATTACCTGACTATAGGTAGGATTTTGGCGGGGAAAGAGTGCACCGGAACTTGACTTGGCCAAGCTTGCTATGGAAGTTTTTGGATAAGCCCTGGGCAAGCAAGTTCATGGTGGTTTTCTGAACAATTAAATACTTCCTGAAGAATGGCCTAAAGATGTTCCAATGTCTAGATTCCAGGAACTCACCTTTAGTGAACAACTGCGGTGTCACACATAGGCTACATAACGTGAATAACATCTCCGGTGGATGGTTATAAAAAGTTGCTTGCAAGCTCTACTACTTAAGCGACAAAGACGGCGAAAAGAAAATATAAATATTCATGCAGGAAATACATAACAGTATTGAAATTCTATTTTTTTGACAGTAAACATGTAATCTAGTAGACTATAATATAATGTAGGCCTATGTATCAAAGTCAGAAAGAAAGAAACATAGATCGGACATATTATTTGCTGTCTTTTTTTGACAGTATATAACAAGAAAATGGAATTGTGGCCGCATGGTCCAAAACGCAGTTTTACCCGTGTAAAAATGTACCCGTGCTAGTATGGATGTGGCCTTATAGCCAACTGCCCAGGGGGGAAGAGTGTGAAAGGGGCGAGTGAGAGAGCCGAGTGTTGCACTGCTGCAGGGGTGAGAGCATTGTTGGTACTGTGTTGAGCTGCTGATAGTGATGCATTAAAACACATTGCCACCAGATTAAACAATGTTCAAATCTCTTGTAAACGTATATCTTTTAGAATGGACTAAGACTTTATCCCTAGCGTGCTTTCTCTCTGTCTTTCTTTCTCTCTCTCACACACACACACACACAAATCCTCACAAACAACACACACACATGTACAAAAAACAGAAGACAGACTCACAAAAAGTATAGACATAGACAAAAAACACTAGCAGATAAATGGACACACACCCCAACACACACACTGAACACAGACAAAAACACTGGCAGACACACACACAAAATTATACACACTGGCACACACAGACACACAAGACTCACACACAATATCAATACAAGTCTACATTTAACAGGGGAGCACAGAGGTGTGAATTCAGCTAGCCCACCTGCAGTGAAAACCCTTTTACATTTCCCCTCCTCTGGCTCCCCTGTTCTCCTCTGCATCCCCTCCGAACCCCCTGCCCCCCCTTCTGTCTCCTACTCTTATCACTCTCTCCTTCAACACCTCTGGCCGTCCCACCCCCAGCTCTTTCTCCCCCTCACCGTCACACTGACTTCTTTTCTCGTGCCCGGCTCATCTACTATGCCTGGCCCAAAGGCACGCCGGACAGCTGATTTCATGCTGTTGGGCCCCGGAACACTGTTGTCACCGGTGCTTCGGGTCCAGGCCTCAGAACAGCACAAGACCACCCCACGCGCTCTTCTATGAACTAGCAGTTGTGTTAACGCCGTTGTATTTATTGACTGTTTTTCAGCACCTGCGTCTTATAACTGGGTCACACCTCGTTACAGGCCATTGTATAATATACTGTATAATACCCTGGCTGTGTTGTTAGTACAATTATAAATTATTCTGAATGATTTAATTTAGTTGTAGATATAACAAAATAATTAACACTCTTTTCAGGCTCACACACAGACAGATGCAGACACACATGTCTCACACACACACACACACACACACACACACACACACGGAGGGACAGGTGACACTGGGGAACATAACCGAGGGAAATTCTTCTGCGTTGACCGTAACGACAACTGAATGCTGGCTAATTCTGTTGCCAGGCAACCATTCATGCTCGCCCCCCTCCTCTCCCAGGCTTGGGCTCATGTTTTTACAACATTTAACCCATTGTGACAATTTACCTCTTCCGGCTAGTGGGATAGCATCGCTTTTCCACAGCGAGTCTTATCACATGCACGCACACAGAGCACTTGCTGTGCACATGGACACCTGAATTTATAATATGCATAGCCTATGTGTTGGCCCTGATTTAATTAAGCAGCTAACATGCTGTTCGCCTGTTAACAGCAGGCGCTAAGTCAATAATGAAATTCTTAAAAGAGCTTATTTTGGCCATTTTTACTACAGAAGAACCCCTGAATGGCCAGTGACTTTGGCCGAGCCTCTGTTAAAATCACACTTATTGTGCTGACGGCGGCCACATCTTAAAGGCCTGCCAGCTTCGGGTTTTGGCAGGGAATCTAAAAGGAAGATACTGTGATGATGTGTGAGTAGGCTATCTGTATAATATGCAGGCGACTCTCAATTATATGGCTGAAAATTTCAATTCCAGCTGTAAATAGGCCATTTCAGTAAGCACAGCCTGTCAGGAGCTCAACAGAAAAGGATTTTACAGTACTTAAATCTAGAATTCCTTTCTGAATGAAGACTCATCCTTCTTATTGAAAACAAGCACATCAAAGCTGCTGGCAGCTCATTGCAGACCAAAACCCTGACTTCACTTCAGTAGAGATTTCTGTGTGTATTTTTTTTAGCATACATACAATACAGTATATTCCTAAATAAACCACGCAAATACCACCTAAAACACCAGAACTGTATACCTGCGAGTCAGAGTATGAGAGTATACAGTATCTTAACTCCTTATGTTCAGAAAAAACACAAAACACATTATTAACACTCCGCAATTTGTGTCCAGTGGTTGACCGCTGAGCGGCTCGCAACATCTGTTTATGTTTGAAACACGGTTTTCAAAACATAAAACAGTGAGCTATGGCGCTATTAAAGAGCGTGCCTCGTAAAGATGTGAGGAAGGCTAACGCTTCGTCAACACACCTGCCTAGATGCCACAGTCCAAACATCTGTCCTTGACCTGAGCGGCTGTTAGCAACTAATCAAGTTCTGCAGCCAATGATCGATTTCCCCTCAACAAGGAGGTTCGTAAGAGCGTGGTGTGTGTACAAAGTCATGGCTGTAAATATTCAGAGCCAGTCATCGCCCCTGGTTCAATGAGGCTTTTATCTGTGGAGAAGGCTTCTGATAAATCTCTGAATCCTGAGAAAAGATTCAACACGTCAATTCTTCCGCCCCAAAATCACCTGGGACCTCTGAGCTGAGTGGGGAGAGAGAGGGCGAGGGCTGGGGCGGTGGGGTGTTCTGGACGTGAGCAGACATCGGCGAGGAAACCGCCACAACGCGAGACAAGAATACGATTCCGCACATCAGCTGGTCGATAATCTATTCACTCACATTCAGCGCTCATTTCAGTCAGCCTGCACGCACACATGCACACCTGTTCACAATGGCACCTGAACACACACACACACACACACACACACATCCTATTTGAAAGGAAACGCGCACACTCTGACACATTTGCGCCGCAGCTCGTAAATGTGACTAAATGGGTTATCTTGACCTCTGACCCTCTTCTGGTGTTCTGAAGAGCCTCTGCTGAGCCCAGAGTGAGAAAGAGCCCTCTGGAATCTGACAGAAGCGATAATGACATTTCCCCTACCAAACCGATATTCAGAAGATGAAAGACATCCTCACACAATGCTATGCAAATTAGAGCCCCCGTTTGTGTGTCTGTGTATGTGCGAGGGGGAGACTGAACACAGAGAGAGAGAGAGCGAGAGGGAAAGAGAGAGAGAAAGACGAGCTACAGGAGATTGCAGCAGAGATAGCCCAGGTGTAATGGAGACAAACCATAACTAGACAGTAAAATAAACGAGTGTTAGTCACAAAGCAGAGGAGGGAGGAACAGAATCTTGCAGACCGAGTGGGAGAGACTGGGATGGAGGAGAAGAGGGGGGGGGGGGGGTTCACACTGCGGCCTGCCGTGATAAACTCTAGTTTCCATCTAAAGGAGGCAGTGACAGCCAAGCAGGAGGCAAGGCAAAGAGACAGAGACAAAGAAAAAAGAGAAGAGAAAGAAGCCAGGTAGATCCATGCATACATATTTTGAACGGCCTGTCCTCCCTGCATCATGTATGTGTCCTCACTCAACATAAAACCTGAAAGGTTTTTTTTCTTACAAACAACTTGGTGTTGCATTACATGATTCTTATGAGAATCATATACTGTACCCAGATTGTATGGTGCTATCCTAATGAAGAATGACATGTTTCAATTTTTATTTTGGATATTTTCGGCTTCCCCAGTAAATAACCCAAATACAGGTATAGGGAACATGGCACAAAACTGGAGATTACATTTGCTTTCAATGATCTAAAAATAATGTGCTACTTTCTAATTAAAATGTAGGTTGTTGTTTTTTGTAAACAATTATGGAAAAATATTTAAATGTTGTCTGTAGGGGCTTTAAATAAGTTGCTGATATCAGGAAATGTAAGTTATTTTTCACTAATTCATCATTGTTTTCTGTGTGTGTGAGACTCTATATATTATGTGTGTGTTTGTTATGCTATGTGTGTAAACATTTAAATATGTATGGGAATGTATCTAAAACTAAATTGGACATGCATTCATGTCCAATCGTGTGCCCCGGATTTGCATGCAGAGAGAATGGTGGTTCAGCGTTTTGCTGAATGCAGTTCAGGGAATTTAGGGCGACTGGAGGCAAAATGCTGATTCTGCCCCCACATGTTATGCATGTTTATGCTTTTATTGAAATGCCCTGCCTAAATGAGTTTAGGACAGTTATAAATAGTATTTAGTTGTGAAATTTCATAATGATACTACGGCTTTAAATAAAGAAAACATACTCCTGCTACCATAGAGATGCAGTTACCTGTCAAGGACCCCTGTTACAGTCAGGGACAGTAGCGGAGAAACCGACAAATATGGCAGAGAGAAGCCATGGTGTCACAGTTGTGCCGGCGATGCTGACTGATGGGGTGAACTGATGAGAAGCAGACAGCTGGGAGACAGCTCTCTCCGCCTGGCTGCCAAGATTTTCTCTAAGGCAGGTCTGAAGACTTAAAGCCCTATAACCTTCACCTCGTCACTGAGCCCTGGGTTGCACTCTAGCCGCGGCCCAGATTCGGCTGAGCCCACACGACAAGCTCTGAGATAAAAAATAAAAGTCAGTCTTTGTTCTCACTGGCAAGGGCCTGCACTCTTCTGCAGCAGTGAGAAGCATTGCCTTGTCTGCTGTCTTTACAGAGGACCTTGAAGGCCGATATAGTGTTTACACACTCTGACACTCTGAGAGGAAATTGAAGTGCTAGAGGTGTTGGATGTGGAAACATCTCAAAACGGCTTTTTGAGAGTTTAACACCAGAGAGAAGACACTCCGCATGCAGTGAGGTGATAGAATGAGACAAAAAATATTACAGCTACAATCTTTAAACTTTCCAGTTTCCAGTTTATTGTATTCAGGCGTAATACTGTACAAGTAAGAGCTTAATTGTCTCACATGTGACGTCAGTGTATGGACAGCATGTGGGCAAATGGGGGCGCTTAATACTTGTTCTGCCTATCCCGCCTGGTGGACAGACCACTGCTGTTTGACATAAAAGTTGTTTTCACACCTAGACGTCTTATCATAAAATAATTGAAACTATTGGAACTGCAAATGCAAACTGAAAGGCTTTTTATGGGGGTGTCTTGGATTAATTTCCTGAGCTAAGTGAGGACCTGTTTTAACTGTGGGCTTTAAAAAAACAAATAAACTGGACAGGACCTAACCTGACCTGAAAACCAGGCACGCCGCCAACCCCCTCCCCCCTGTGGAAAAACCCAACCACCGGCTTTGGCACCTGAGACAAGAGGCATCAGGGAGGAGGAGAGCTTCGGCAGAGAGAGAGAGAGAGAGAGAAAGAAAGAGAGACCCTGTCTAGTCTTTGTTTAATACACTCACCCACTTCATTAAGGCCTCTTGAGAGGTAGGAAAAACACACGTGCAAGCACACCACACACACAGAAATACACACAGGGAATGCACAGAAAGTATTACATACCAGTCCAGCCCTACGGTGCTTAGCGGTGACAGACTTTGCAGACAGCATTAACACACAACCCAATACCCAGGAGTAACTATGTTAACATCAAATCTCCAAAAGCTCAGAGGAACCAAACAGAAAGCAATCAACCGCATAGCAGCTAACCCCGACTCCATTTAAAACTGCAAAGTTTAGAGAGAACTGATGCTTATCGTCTGCAGAGCCGAGGCCAAAGTGTATCTGAAGAAACCCGGCATGTCCGAACAACAAAAAGAGAAGTGAGAGAAACTAATGCCCCCCCCCTCTTTGCAGGAGATCCCGTGGTGATAAACTCAGGCGTGTGTCTAATCTGCCCGGCCAGAAACACTCCCATCATTTCTAATTAACCTGCCAATGGGACCTAATCAATTCTCCCACGAGAACGGCTCTTTGTCGCCTCCGTTGGAATTACATATTTTCCCCCCGGTGCTTATCTCCGCATAGTTTTAATCTTGGCTATAAAAATTCTCCCTGGAAGTGAATTCCCTACGTTATTTGCAGAACAGAAGCAGCTCGGATGATATACCAAAATGTAAATTCCATCCCGTCGCTCCAATGGGCTGCTTTCTATGAACAGTAAAAATAGCTCACACATGAATACATTTTGTGTCTCCCCTCCTCCGACCCCCGTGATATGAAATTAAACCATTTAAAATGACTTTAGTGCACATAGAGGGTGGAAAATGAAAAATGTGATGAAGTGCGAAAGGGAAAATTGCGTCAAGGGAGAGTATAGGTAAGGGACAGCAATCCAGTGTTGACAGGGAGAGGAGAGAGGAGAGAACAGGTGGGCAGAGGAGAGGAGAGTTGACTGTATTACCATGTCCATCATGTCTCCCTAGCTGCTGAGTGGTAATGACCTGGATCACCCACATCCTTCAGCTGGCAGACAGTTCATATCACACCACACCGACCAGCTCTCAGGACCTATACCTCCAGCACAACCCAGCACTCCTTCAGCTCGCAGAAAGTACAGTGCTCTCAGATTAGACACTGTGTTGCAGCTACTGTGGTTTATAAGGCCTCCATACTTGTAATACCATATGACTGCTGATAGTGAAACCTTTCTTTAGAATAACAGGGGCTCATAAGCGTGGAGCTTTGAGACTCTGGGTCACAAAACAACACAGACACACACACACACACACACACACACACACACACACACACAAAATTCACCCTATAGGTGATTTATTGTCTCCAATAAGGTTAGTTTAGCTCCTTTATGCAAGCTACACACAGAGAGAGAATAATGTGTACAAGCTCACAAACACACACAGGCAAGAACTGAACCAGGTTGTACCTGCTGAACCAGCATGGCCCTAAATGCTGCATTACTATGAGAGGAAATGTTTTTATTGTGGGGGGTCCCAGTTTCAATCATACCCCCAACCATGACAGCATTGTGGCTAAGCTTGACTGTGTTTCCATCGCAGGATAAATTGCTCCCTCAGCAAACGCTGTTTCACAGAGAACAGCGTGATGTTTATTGGACTGCTAATGAGGTGGTGTGTCTTGGAACAGCTCTAGCCTACAGGGGGCACTACCACTGTTTCAATTAGCCTCAATTACACCCACAACTTCCAGCACCTGCACAAACACACACACAATCTCTCACACATACTGTAGCGTGCATGTAGAATGATATTAATCCATGACATGTTGTGTATGAACGTCATTGTTACGAATTCGTTTTAATATAGGCCTAGTATTACGAATAGTCTAACAATAATGTGACCTGATAGCGTTTAACGCCGGCCAAGTAGGCTACCATATCTTGAATTTCGTAAGTAGGCCTAGCCTAAATATTGTGAGAAAACCGCCGTAAAACACAAGAAAGCCGTTGAAGCACAATGCACCCCGATGACACGGCACGCAGATATTCAAACTTGATACGCTGTTTAGTTTTCTCTGAGAATGACAGCCGCCAAAGATGATCTCAAAAGGAGGCGCGGTATGGACTGGACTACCAAGCGTGCGTGTGCGGCGCCTCCATGCGCACAGTGCGGCGTGTGCGTGAGAGGCTGAAGTACGTGTGTTACCACAGGCACTGGTAGGTAGCCTCTGCTGAGCGGTTGATAGTCTATCTATCGTAGAGAGACAAGAGGAATTCAAATAGCCACAAACGGCATAAAGCCACATCCTCAAAAAAACAAACAAACACCTGACAGTGAGAAATACGCGGTGTAGCAAACCTTATTTCATCAGGTGATCACAATTTAAGAAGTCCCTATATGGTGGAAAAAACAAGAATGTCTCCTGTTCAAATGGATCTAATGTCATAGCTTAAAAAACAAAGTTCAGCCCACCTTAGGTCTCAGCAAACAGATTAGATGTAAAAAGATAGCCTACTGTATTGATTTCCTTAAATCATACTCACAAATACTAGACGCCCGTTCTATTGCCACGGTCCCATCGGAAGGAAATTAAGCAAATGTCGACAGCACTGTTTGCAAAAGTATGCTTTATGTAGACAGTAGTCCGTGGTCGAGCGTTAAATTGAGAGCATTACACGCCTGTTTTGCGGCTCCAAATGAAATCCTCTCAGTATATTAACGACTGCTTGGGAAAAGCATCCGACACACACACATGCACACGCGCGCGCGCAAGCAGGCGCGCGCAAGCAGGCACACCAGCGACGTTACACAGTGCGCCTCCCTCTTCCTTCTCTCAGCGCGCTCTCTCTCTCTCATCTGCAGCATAGCCTACAGAGGCTCCGCTACATGCGGACGAGTGCAGTGGGGTGAATTAGAGCGCTCATTGGTTGACGGATGGACGGATGGACAGATGGCGGACTCTACCCTGGATAAACAGAGGCCACCTCCCTCCAAAGGCCTTCTGAGTTTCTCCCAGAGCCCGGGCCAACTCCCTCTCCTCATGCAGTGTCAGAGTGATATATGGAGTCACTGTAGGTGGATAATAAAGTTATTGTGGAGCGAAGCCAGGCTGTGATGGTGTTACCAGGGCAGACAAGTGATCAGAAGCCCAAGATCCCAATCTTTATCACGGGAAAGATCTGGTTCATCTTATAGGTCCCATCTTTGCCGTTTGCAAAGAAATGTTTTAGTAAAATATCGTCAGTCAAAGCCTCATTCTAATTTCTGTCAAATTGTGCCATCGGGAGAATTCCTGTGTGACTGATTGACTCTTCCTTGTCAAATGTGTCACAAGGGTGAAAATCTCCATTAAGTGCCCTAGGAGTGGGTTTTGTGATTCCTCAAAGGGTGAACAAATAACTGCAAAAGACTGCCATCGTTACATCATCCTTTCACCTCTCTACCAACTGGTTGATCCACACGGTCTGTGTGTGGTACCCAGTTTTGATGTGCCTGCTAACAAGTGTGCATCCAGACCGGCATTAGTCTTCCGCACGTCTCCGGTTTGTCATGCGTAGGTGGAAGATGGCGTGCAATCTGTTTGTCTGGCTGCCTGTCTGCTTCCCTGTCTGTCTGACTGAATGCCTGCTCCCAAATGGAGCCAGTATCCCTCTCAGGCAAACACAAATGGATTGCCTCTCACACACCTGCATAGGTGTAAACTGGTGTGAGAATTTTAAAGAACTGCCTCTTGCAAGGCTGCTGAGACACCAAGGCAGGCTGGGCCAGTGTTTCACTGTCAAGCCGGTAATCTGTCGTTAGAAATAGAGTAACATCTAGAAATGTTGCTTCTCTACCTTGCCAAATATAAAGAAATGGATTTGGGGACCTGAGCTTGACAAAGAAAGGCACTCCGCTGTTCGGCTCTCCATCTTCAGCCTAGCTGACAGCCCCCCACACCTTCACCCATCCCCTCTCAATTCTGGCCCTGAAATTACAGCGAGTGGCCAATTTTCTCGCCCTGACTTGCCCCCACTTGATTCTCCCTCCCCCATTCACTATCACAACCAATTTTCACATCTTTCATAAGGCCTTGCATTACTTCCCACTTCATTGTATTGTCTCCTGTGCTCCAAGTCCCTGATTTATTTCTGTATTTGGGTGTTTTCTTGAGTTGGTAATATAGCGTTAAACTTCACTAACACACAGACACATTATAACACTCTGGTGTGTTCCTCTGTATCAAGACACAGGACATAGCGTAAATGAGGAGCTAATTTTCACAGTGGTGTGCAGCTGTTCACTTGTCTCACAGTCATTACCAGTAAAGACAGCAGCATCAGCACCCTGACCAACCACCATAAGACCTTCAGGTAAAAAATAAATAGTCCAGTATTACCCTATAACACTATGGTATAATATATCAGTTTGTAACAAACACTAGTGGTAGTGTGTCCTTCACTGCAACACACACACAATAAATGATCACAAAAGAAAACATTAGCATTAAATAAAACTTTAATAGCTCAACACAATTAACTTCCATTAAAATACCATTTGCATGTTGAATAAGTTAAACGTGACGTTCAGCAATATATATATATACATATATAATCTTATTTACATTCACATCCTTCTGGGCCAGATGAGGTACCGTTCTCCCCGTTTTGAGGTATGTTCTACAAAAAAGCCCAACTATGTGATCAAAGAGGGTACACCATTCACAATAAAGTCACTTAATGCAATAAAGAAGTTAAGTGCAAAAAAGTGCAGGGTTAGCAGTCCAAATTCTCAGGGTTCAAAATGAGTTCAAATGGCAGATTTGCAAAACAAGGTATATACAATCCCAACTGTGTTCTTAATACTGTTTAGCCACTGATTATTACTAATGTTTCTATTATTACCTTTCTTCACAGCCTGTAAAGGATATAGGATCAAACAGTGAATCAGCCAGTTAACTGAACAGAAACAACTAGTTACTTGTTCGTGCAACAAAATGTACTGTGCGAGGTGAAGTGATTCCCGGGATAAAATGATGAAAACTCTCCTACAGCGAGGATTAAACCAGAAGAAAATGAAAACGTCCCCCATGTGCAGTGAATTTCATGTGATTTCATATATTTTACATCAACCCTTTAGATTTGTTATATTATGGCTGAAAGATTTAGGACCTAAAAGGCACTTTCAAAAAAACAAGCACAGAAAATAATTTTAGCTTACTACACTATTATCCATTTCTTTATACCTACAAGTAAAAACTAGGGTAAAAACTCTGTCATCGCAGGGTAGAGATCTGGTCAATGGATACAACTGATAAAACTTGTGTCCTCTGTTCCAGGTGCATAGGCTCGAGAATTTAATTGGAGACGAACACGATCTGCTAAGGAGACCTATTAGGCCTTTTCTATCTGACAAAACCCAATCCCAAAAGGTCAACGTGAGAGGCTTAGCAGTTATTAAAAGTCAAATGATAAATGCTGTATTCAGAGGAATCTTTGGAGATGACATTTAGACCCAGTAGAGATCATTTGTGTTAAATTGCATTACGGAATCGTCTCAATGTTCTCATTAGCATATACCATCTGATAGTGTATTAATTAAAGGGATATGGACACATCCACTGTCACCTAATGACCTAATGGAAAAGATCGTTTTAGATGTTGGTGTTACAGAGGAATATTCCCTATGATTGTTCTGTGTTTTATTTGTACATTGTGTGTGTGTGTGTGTGTGTGTGTAGATCACATTTCTACACCAAAGAGCTGTAGCCTAGAGTTGACATTAAAAAAAAATAAGCCACTTTCTGTCAATACCATGGGCAACGCAACAAAGTCACAGCATGGCAGCGCGGAGAAGCACCGTTTAAAAGAAACATTGAAAACCAACAAGCACAGCATGTTTGTTGTTTCTGCACACAAACACCTAAAACGCTGTGCATGTTTAGTATGCACTAAGTTGAGCGTGTTTTCTACTTTGCAGTGATTGATGTTAATTCCGTGCTCGGCTGTGAACTCACTGTGCCGAGCAATAGACAAGAGAGCCCCCCCAGTGTCCTGATGAGGATGTGATGATGTTCGTCAGCTGAATTTTAATACCGACTCGTCTGCAATCCCTCAATCTCCGCTCTTCCCCCTCTCGGCTCTAATTTACAGTCTGGTCGCTCATTGGACGGTCACCGAAATACTTCGCTGCCATCCGTCGCCGGCCCGCCGTTAACTGGCTTTGTCACGGTGACCCTCATAAGCTAACGCTCCTGTGGTGCTGCTTAACAAAGCTCTCCTGCCTCTCCTTCCCCGTGGCTCCCCCCTGCTCGGCCTTCGCTCCTCCGTGCACCGCGCCCCTAGTGATGGCTTCCCCGGCGTCCGTCCTCCCTGGGGCCGAGGCCTTCCCGCCATCATCCCTGTCCTGAGCCTTGAGGTCCCTCTCCCTGTCCCACTCCTCCCCCACCAGGCTCCCCATGTCGCTGAGGTCCCCCAGGTGCTCCACCGAGTCACACTTCTCCAGGTCGGAGGTGATGGTGTGCAGGCTGATGAGTGAGGTGGTGTCCGAGCCGTCCGTCTGGCCCCAGCCAGACTCCCGGTGCTTCTCCACCCACTGCCGGGTCTTCTCCCCCTCCGCCCAGTCGCTGTCCAGCGGCCCCGCGCCCGCAGTCCCGCACAGACCCACCTGAACAACTGACGCGGCTCTCACCTCTGACTCCGCCCCCACGGGAGAGCTCCTCCCCCCTCTGCCGGCGCGGGTCCGCCCCCTCTGGGTGTGGATCTGTTCGCTGATCTGCTCCAGGTTGCGCAGGGCGACAGAGTAACGGGTCTTCACCTTGGCCACCCGCTGCTCCAGCTCCACCACTTTAGCCTTGTGCTCCTAAAAACACACCAGTATGGAGGTTTAGAGGAAAACTTCAATTAGCAGTTTAACCTGCTGCTGTGCTTTAATATCAGCAAAGGCACAAGGCAAGACCAATATACACATATACTGTATATTGCTCCAGCATATTACAATCACAATCAGATTTATTGCAAAGTAAGTTTGAACATACAAGGAATTTATCACGGTGTAGTTGGGATTTATGTAGAGAAAAGACAGATATAAGAATATAAAGTTAAAAAATACAATCCTAATAAAATAAAGTAAAAAAATTAAAAAATTAAGTAAAATAGAAATAGAAAATAGAAATCTATAACAATATAGGATAGCAACAGAGGGGTGCAAATATGTGATATGGTATAACACAGTATAATATACAATATACAGATGGTGTGAAATGTTGTCGGGTTACATAAATGTAATTAACGTTAAGTTGTTTGACGTTGTTTCCGAAATATGATTATGTAATTTTAGTTAAAGCGCTACTGAACTATTGTTAAACCATTGACTATGTAGCTTCCTTACTACAATATTCCTCCAGCAGACATTTGTTGTTAATAAACCCCTCATTCAAGGCAGGTGCACGATCATAACTGTATTCGCCTGCCATTCACTTCCATTGTCCATTCCATTCTTAAACACTTTTATTGAGTCTACAAAGTGATCTCCGTCTCATTTGGTAGTATGTATTCGGAAGTTCACTCATATTTGTTGTTGTATTCCAATTCCAATCGAGTTTTGGCCCATGAACAACTGATCTTTTTTGTCTACTTGAGTACTTGAGGATGAGGTAAGAAAGCTACAGAGTCGAGGGTTTAACAAAAGTCCAGTAGCGCTTTAAATGTCATATTTGCTGAATCACATACCCTGCTAGCCATACATCAAGCCATTTATCTGTCTAGAGTGAGTGATTTTTAAAAAAAATATTTAAATGCAATCTTTCTGTTGTAAAAATGGGTGACTTCTCTATGAGCTGTTCAGAACACACCTCCAGGATGTGGTTGAACTGAGCCTTCAGCTCAAAGTACGGTTTGGACTTCAGGATAACCTTCTTCAGGGATTTCTGCAGGGTCTGGACCCGCGCCTCGGCATCCTGGCACAACTGGGTGACGCGCTGGTGCTCCCGTTCGCTCCACAGCCTCTCCTCCTCCGCCTCGTTCACCTAGCAACCGTTTAAATTCACAGAACCGTGCACGCATATGTACCACAATGGTCACTTAACCCGAACCACAAAAAGAATGCCCTGCTGAACTCTGTGGGCACTGATTAAACTAAAAATGACAGAGGAAACATCTCCTCCTCACACTATCCTGAAAATGTCGCTATGGCAATAATGAAATAGTAAATACCTATTTTTGAGAATCTCCATAAGGCATCTTTAGTTTATAATGTTGGGAATAGTACCAGCTCTCTCCAAGTGCTGAATAAGAACAGTGCAGCTCTGCCGAGTAGACGTCTAGGAATAAGTGAACATTAATCATCGCTGATTAATGACAGTGAACAGCAGTTTCCAGTTTAGTTGTCTCAGTGGTCTCCGATGACAGAGACACACCAAGGAACCACAAGGGGCAATTTGAATGGAATTCAACACTTGAAGGGTCTGGTACATTTAAACAGATTTGTTTTCAGGTTGCTCTCTTAATTTATCCCATGGAAGATTAAGAATCACTACACTAGCCCATTCTCTGATTTGCGCACTGTTAAAAAGGCATAATGTGTAAAACCAAATATGATTACACCAGTTGTTCTGGGCAGGGCGAGTGTGTACCTGCATAGTACCTAAGCAGTATTAATATCTTGCCTCCAATGAACGTGAAATCCTTTGGCTAGGAGTAAGCACATTTAGCAAAAGTCACGCCACCATTTTCACAGAATGTGAATCCGAGGCAGATGATTGGACAAAGTACACGCACGCACACATGTACACGGTCATACAGTGTGTGTGTGTGTGTGTGTGTGTGTGTGTGTGTGTGTGTGGGGTTACAATAAATGTTCACACATCCAGAAAAAAACTGACTATCACCAGAGAGGGGCAAACTGTTTTTCAATTTACGGTTTGACCCGTAATGGAGTCTACCTTTGCGGTGGCGTGATTGAGCATTTCCTGCCAGGTGGGGTCCAGGGTGTTCCTGTCCGCCAGGAGGCCCTGCTCTGCCACATACACCATCTCCCTGGCAGCCGTGTGCATGGAGACGGCCCTCTCATACCTCAGAGCTGCCTTCTGGGTCTCCTGCTGTGCCTGGGAAATGGAAGACAGCACCAGCAATCATAGGCCAGTTCCAGGCATCAGTCACTCCCATTACATACAGTCCAGTCAGGTGACATATCACGGTCATTTGTTTCAGGAGCCACCTGTCTATTCAGGGTTGTGAGCGGTGATCACATGGCACCAAGTGAACAGGAGTAAACACAAATAGCAAAGCAAATTAAAGTCCAGTCACGAAACTGCCAGCCCAGGGGAGCGCATGTCCAGGTTAGTTTGCACGGAGGCAGTTAATGACAAGGTGACTCAGATTCATAAGGCTGATCTGTCTGACAGCCATGGGAGCAGCGCGGCTGGACACACAGGGAGAGCTAAGGTTTGAGGTCGCTTGTAGAAGATTGATGACCGCCTCAGTTTGAGTGTCGGGACCATTTGTAGAGTGGTGGAGTCTTGTAATGACTGCTTTACTCAATAGCTGTCAAAGACATTGTGGCAACAACAGCACTGTGGGCAGCATAACAAACGTTATTGAAGCCTGTTTTGTTCTTCATAGAGTCTAAAACACACACACAACTATGATTTATACAGGCATGTGCATTTTTATAATTCTGCAAACGATAAAGCTAACCATTTAAGATTTATAATCTATTATTTTCTTAATTGCTTTCAATTAGGCCCTGTTCTTTATCCTGGTGATTTTCATTAGTTAAATTACAGTTTAAAATTATCTTTCACAATGTTGATTAAACATGACGGCCACTGGTGCCCCATTTCTTCAGGGGTCAAACGTTTTAGGTAATCGATTAAGATGCATTAGCGCCACATCATTCAGTCTGGGCGCTTGCTAACTTATAGAGGGTACATTTGCATTGCCACCATTTAAATTTGCATTTTGCTAGCACATGGGTATGCAAACTGGTTATTTATGTGTATGGCTCAATAAACATTGATTATGAACACCCTAAACACAAAAGAGACATGGTCTGACATGGTTTCATAGAACTTTTACAGCATATTATTTTATAATTATTCAATTTAATACAAATGACCTACAAATATATATGAAGTTTTTGCAGTTGCATACTGATTCTGCCATATGCTCACTAATCTAATTATGATTGTGGTTTAATGTAGTAAAGTTGGAACTAAAACAGCACAATACTATTTCTGTTTTAATGTATGTATAGCAATAATCCATTTAACACAGAGGCAAACACACACACACACCTCTTTGGCCAATCTACGGGCTTCATAGTACGGTCTTGCTTTCTCGATGCAAGTGCCCAGCTGGGAACCTTGCGCATTTAGCTTTCGTGCAGAATCTGTGAGAATCCTTCTATAACTTGACCTGGCATCCTGTGGAGACAAACAGACACAAAAATTATGTATATACATAATGCATACATGTAAATCCATATTTATGTATACATGTAAATCCATATTTAACTGATTTATTAATAAGATGCATGGGTTAAATATATATTCATTTTACAGAAATATTCTGTTGGACAAACAAATCTACCACTGCCCCCTTTACAGTACATTGCTCCAATAGCTGCTTATTAATCTCCATTTATGTACAAATCTCTATTGTCAAATTCCCTTAATCTGATTCCGATCATATAAAGAAACCTTTCTGACACATTTAATGAGATCTGGCTATGTCACGCTAATGTTTTGCACATTTGTTTCTATGGTTCTAGGGAAAGACAGTCTGTGTTTGGCGATGCCTGATACCGGTTCGACTAGAGACAAAGATGCCTTTACATCCAGCTGTAGCTCCAGCTTGTTGATTTCATCACTGGCCTGATTGAGGTGCTCAAGTTCCTCCTGAGAACAGAGAGTAAAAATACAAAATGAAGGGACAATAAGTACAGATTAAATGCTGGAGAAATTAGGCAAAATCAAGCATACAGTATACATACTGTATGCATTAAGCATACAGTAGATTGCCTGATTATTTGATTATGTATATTACTATGATAGTGGAGAATGTAGATTGAAAAAAGGATTGGTATGATATAACGTAAGCTATTTTGGTATTTATTATTGTATGTTTGTTATCATGCCTGAATTCTGGGGTCCAACTCCTCTTCGTATTTGCCCGAAACATCTCCACCATGTGTATTCTTCTTATGTGTATCCGTCTCTCCATCATCCGCACATTGCGTTTGCATCTTGTCCGCTGTGTTTTCCCTGCTGCCTGCAACACTGTCTCCTCCTCCTCTCAACATACTCGCGGCGCTGCTTTCTCCGTCCTTGGATTCTTCTCCCGGAGTCTCCTCCCGCATTTCAGCCTGCTCAGGGACACCACAACCGGATGGGTGTTCGCGCGAGCTCTTTGGCTCCATTTACGGCCTGCTGTTCACCGAACGTCAGATTGTGTACAATTTTGATCCACGTCTTGGGTTTATGCTATGTAAAGTAAATTTCAGGAACAACTGGACGTTAATTTAAACTATTTTGAAGTATTTAAGCAAGCTTTTAACATTTTGTTACCGTTAGCTAGCAAGCCAGACCGCTAGCGGCTGGCTGCTAGCTAGTTGTTGGGGGTCCCGCCTGCGGTATATGCTTATTGCTGACTGGGGTAATACCCTATACTGAAGCTCACCATCTAAAACTTATCGTGTCTAGTTCAACTTATTTTAAGTACTGACATTTGAGATAACCCAATTATAAATCGGGGAAGTGTGTATCGTGTGTCTTTGTGACACAATTCAGGTTCATTTGTTATTCCTGAAAAAAATAAATGGTACAAATGCACATTCTTTGTATTTATTTTCATAAATTGTTCCTACACCTAACGTTACCCAACAGATAACTCACACATTAATAACTTGTATGTTAAAGTATGTCATCTTAATGTCTTTCTGAATGTAGGCGATATTTGGGGTTGCCTAGGAAAATTCCAATGTATTTTCATAAATTGTATGATTAAAAAAAATTAGTTTAAGTGTATTTCATTTATTCCAAAATACAATGTCAATCTATATTTTAATACGGTACACATAAAAAAACAAGTCTGTATTCTAAATTCGTATTTTTGCTGCATTACGCACATACAAGATTTAATTCCTGCATTCATTTAAAATATCACAATTTCAAGGAATTGTAAATTAAACATTCTCCAGAATAACTGTCCATTGTTGTGATATTGTTTATTTCCTATGTGTGAGAGGATTTCTGTCGCTTCCAAAACTTCTTGACATCACTGTGCCCTTGTGGCGTCACCACCATTACCCTGTGAGGAACGTTCTGCCAGACCAAGCATCCTAGACTCTGTAGAGCAAAAAAAAAAAAGAAGGGTTACAGAGAGCACCCTCAGATTACATAATAAACACATTCCAAATGTCCAATCATCAAACTTTCATTAGATTATTATTGAAGATGAATTAGCACCCTCTCACAATTGACTGACTGTCATGTGATCTCCTGCGAATGATTGGCTTTCTTTAAATCTTAGTATCTTAACAGCAACAATTTTTGACAATTTGAAAATGTGGGCTATTAGTAATTCAAGGAAGGAGACTAACCTGTGCTCTGTCTCGCAGCACCTCAAAGTCCGCTTGGGAGAGGAACTGGTTATAGAGGACTCCTGAGACAAGGAAATATTCAGTGACAGAAACAAAGAAACACATGAGGCTGAGAAACGAGGATGAGACCCAAAATCAATACTGTATTACAAAATATGGGAAGGCAAAAGGTTCACAACTGAGCTATATTAACTAAGTGCTATCATCAGAGGGAGGGGGGGGGGGTCAAGCTCTCTCAGTCACAACCTTCTGCCTGGACAAATTCATTCAAGAGAAATCAATCTGCCCTGCAGGTCGGACTTCCAGAAGGAAAAACGATTCAGACATCATTTCAGTTTCTATGCTGTAAATCAATTCTAAATTGATTAAATACCCTTGAATTTTTTTTTTTTAAAGGAATTCTTCACCCAAATAACAATAATTAGTGTATCAATTACAATGCCCTATCAACTAATTTTTTATCAGACTCCAAACTCATTGAAAGCCACATTCAGTGAGTAACTCGTGTTTTTGGGTGAAGTATTCCTTTAATGATAAAACAGAATTACAGCTGTACTAATTCTGAACATACTGTAGGAAATGTAATGGTACAGTATATAAATGAAGTATGCTTTACGACAAACATTAAGTCCACACACATTACAGAGGTGGATAAAACATCTTAACAGTACTTCCACCTCTGACACGGACAAATACCAACATGCCTGTCTGCTTACCTTCAGTGAACTGTAGTCGATCTCTCTCCAACTCCCAGAGTCTGATTTGGTCTGTGATGGTTGGGGGCAGTACTGGGTTCTAAAGAAATGAGGGGAGAGTGAAGGAGACTGGCAAGCTAAACTGTCTGATCAGCAAAACTAATTAGCAGCGGAACAGGGCAGCCATTATTACTATAATTAGTATGGAAAATGCAGCAGGAGGAAAACAAGTGCAATTCAGTGCTATAAAGTACCTGTTTTAGCATCACAGGATGTGCTCGGGTCCGTAGAAAGTGGATAATCTAAAAAGGCGAAAAGACTACTTACTAATTTTCAAGAAAAACCTGGCATCACACAAACATGGCATGAGCCTAGGGCCCATTTAGGAAACTATGTATTTTTCCTCAAGTAGTGCTTAAGCAGCAGTGGGTTTGCTGTAAAAAGGTTTATTACCTGTTGTGCAGTGATACCATTGGCAATGGCCTGCTGCACTGACTCTCTGGTGACCTGAGCCACCACAACATTTGGGAATCTGTACAACATCTCACTGAACAGAGCCACTAAAGCGATTTGAAGTTCAGAGTCTACAGTGGGACAAAAACACAAGTCAGATAAACATCTGAGCTTCTTAGTTTAGCTACTTGAAAAGCGGGGAGGAGCATTTCGGTTCCTGGTGTCATGACGTACCGGTGTAGGCATAGATGCGGTAATTGGTTTCCACCACAATAAAGCCTACGTCTCCAGTACCCTGGGTAGCCCCAAGAGCAGAGGTGGAAGAGGTGGAGGAAGAGTTTGTAGTGACTCCTGCAGCCAATGTGATGGCCAGCCTGGTGGGGTAGTACCTCCTGGACTTCCTCTAGGGTGAAACAGTTAGAGTAATGTTACAGTGGGGCTCAGTAAATGTCGAGAAGGTTGATCATTCATTTTTTTCTCTCTAGTTTTCTCCCTAAAATTTTACTTATACCCAACCTGGACATTCTTCACAGACTTGTAGCAGAGGAGCAGCTTGGGAAATGGAAATATTTCCGAGGCTAATGAACTTTGCACAGGGCAATCTCTGCTCTGTGGCTTTTGGCTGATGATTGATTAAGGGTTTCACTCATTGAATTTGTGAGTGTTTTAGTTACAAAACAACAGCTTACCTTCCTCTGGAAGACCAAGCCAAACTCTCGCAAATGCTGCAGGAAGGTGAGCAGTGACTCACTCATGCCCTCCACGGAGTAGTCCTGAGATCCAGAAGAAAACATGATCAATAACACTAAAAATCTAAACAATAAGCAGAACCTTTAGCATCATGACAATGATTTATGTTTCTCTCAGCAGGCTCATGCTACGTGAGGGTCCGGTGTTAATTAGTGAACTGCTGCAGACTCACTCTGCCCAGAGTGGAGAAGCTGAGCTGGAATAAAAAGGACAGGATCTCCACAAGGTCCATTCCTCTGGTCTGAAAGACAGAGGGAAATGAGCAAGTTGTCATTTGTACACAAGGCACAGCTGCACTTGATTAACACAGTCAGATCTTCTTAAGTTTAGCATCACTATTTGTATTGTAATTCAGTCACTTTGGTAATAGCTTTCCAGTCAAATTTGCCTTTAATTTTACCCATTCTCCTCACAATTTGGAACAAATCAAACATGTTTTTCAACATTAGAAATGTTCTGAGTATCACCTCTATTCATTTTTACACTTAAGTTAAATAAGAGCAAGGACAATTTTTGTAGCAATTATATTACAGGGAAGGGCCTACAGGCTATAGAGATTTACTAAAAAAGGTTTCACTTTTTTATATTAGCAGAAAATACTCTTTCAACATTCGATTGGTTTTCTACTAAAAATTATGTTGAAAGATTTATATTCCTACTGCAGCATTTAGCAGAATCAAATCAATAGTTCTAGACTATTAATTAGGCCAATGTTGTCCTTCTGTTTATTTTGTATTCATCGCTTCAGACCTTACAGTGTTCTTGTGTAATGTCTGGAGAACGCATTAGGCTTTACATGCTTAACCAGTGCATGGCAGCCAGACAGCCAAACAAACAAAGAGATTACAGGCAGTATATTTGATATATATAATATTTGATTACATTAAATCTATTGAGGTGAGATGTGTATACTGTAGTGTATATGTTAAGACACAGTATCTTCAGGTACTGTTAATTGCATTACACACCATTTCTCCTAGGGGATTACTTAAGTGTTCATAAAGCGTTATCTTGTTATCAGGCGCATGAACAGTATTGAGTGTATTTGCTGGTACCTGTGCAGTGTTGAGGTATTGCAGGGTAAAGTACCAGAGCTGACTCGCTGTGTCCAACAAGAGGAACTGGAACCCAGCGGAGGTGATGCAGGGGGCCTCTCCTGGCTCACTGAAAACAGAATGAAAACAAACTTGAGCAGGAGAAAAACAGCACATCTCCAGCATGTGTGTGTACTCGTAGTGCGTGTACAGGTATGTACCTTCTCATGAGGCCTGCTTGTATGAGCAGCTGAGCAAGGTCTTGGCTGACTGCAGCACTGGGAGAGCCCACCATAAATTGCAGGATGACCTCCCAGCGCTCCATGGCATAGCGGTCCAGACTCTCCACATCACGTGCGTGTCGGTCAGGGCCAAGCGTGCTACCTTCATCTGCCCATGCTTTGCCCCTATATGTGCAGAGACCAATGGAATATTTGACTTTGACTATTTGTAATGAGAGGCATCAGTGTGTATATTACTAGACTGGACGATCATTAAGACGGATGAAAGCAGTGAAACCTGAATTGAGTGCTTTAAAAAGGTGCGTCAGTGTGGGCACTTACCCCCCAAGCAGTGCGGTCCGCAGGTTGTCTTTGAACACAGGGTTTAAAATATTCCCTTGCAGACCGCCCTGCAGCTGCTGGCTGTGCCACAGCCGAAGTCCTGACAACACTGACACGCATTCATCATGGTATCTTGGGGTGATATCCAGAGACAGAGGCAAATTACAAAATTACCAAACTGGCTCAAAACGTAAGACACAATAATAGATCAACACGTATATGTGTTTGTTGATATAACAATCTCAATCTGCGTACAAGGGCACGATGAATTATAGTAAACTTACTTCTGACTATCTTTTTTCACCCACAAAGCCACCGCGGCCTGGGGAAGGGGTTGATCTAGAAACAGCATACGCATTACATAATTCTTCGCCAATGAAGGAAGCTCTCTGCAAGGAACGAAACGCAATAGCAATCCACGTTATACTATTAAATCCAATCGTTTTCGCATCATTTTAAATATCTAAACATAACGCACCTGTAGACAGCCAGACATGTCGCTGGATGGTTGTACAACCTATCCAAAATGTCAGGACTCAATTCTTTCAGATATTCCTGTAGATTTTTGCACTGTAACTGAACGCGAAGCTTCATTTTCTACACAGGGGATACATTAAAAAGCGATTACGCCACAATAGCCACCATTCCTTGGGCTTTCGAGTTCTGCCTCTTTAATCCTAGTAAACATCGGAGTGTAATGTCAGAACCAATTTCTCATAGCCATCAGTCAAAATCGAAAGAAAACAGGACAACTGTAATGGTGTCGGATGTTCCTGAAACCTTAATCCTACTAACGAAATATTAACACAATCATCATCGTGCAGCAGGTTTTCACAAAGAAGCCATGTTTCCTGGTCACGTGACCTCCTCCGTGAGTAAGCAATGCAAGCTTGCAGCTGATTTGCTACTAGACAGCTGGCAACATAAATCGAAATGCCACATAATGCTTTATTACTTAAATAATGACAAAGTAGAGAACAAACTCTTTTATTACCCATTTATTTACACTTTATAAAAAAGTTATTTTAAAACGAAATAATTCACACATACAGTATTGTATGTCAAGGAAAAGGAAATCAATTTATAAATGTGAATACAACTAATTAATAAAATGGAATTGAAATGTCTTGAATTGCACAGCTGCAGAGCCTCATCACACAGTGAATAATAGTGAACAACAGCTTTTTGTTACAATCCATTACATTGTTGGCAACTGTTAGACAATACCTGCAGTATCTTCCCTTTGGCATATAAGTACACCTATTACAGTAGAAAGAAAAACTGAAATAATGAGAAAAGATGAGAGGGCCACAAGAAAAGGAAACATCGAATCTGTATTCTCAGGAGTCCTCTTTCTCTTGATACCTGAAAGGCACATAAATATTATGAGCAAGAAATAAAACACTGGTAATGTGTTAGAAACAAATAATATAAAGTTTCTTTCAGGTGTTGTTTTTGGTGTTAGTATCCTTGCGTTACCTGCAATGTATACAGGTGAAAAAGACAGTCTGCCCTTCGTCTGCAGACCTCATCTGCCGGGTGTGGTAAATCATGCCTTCTTTATTGCAGCGAGAGCATCGTCTGTCAATCTAAAGAATGAATGTTCTGTTAGCCCACAGTAATTCAGGTATAAAGTAAAGTTCAGGTATAAACTGAGAGGAGTCAGACAGTCTTACCACAGGACCCTTCATCTCTGAATCTTCCTCATCTTCTACTGCTAATGAGGACTGCTCTACAGGGTTGAAGATTACTGTAGATGTGATCTCCTGAACTGAAAATTCTGTCAAATAAATAAATAACAACCAGTGTTACACCTTGTTTATCTACAACACAATATTTGTATTTAACTGTCTGCTTCAGTTAATGTCTGGGAAAGATCTATACCTGTCAAAGGGATGCGGAAAGAACAGCGGAGACATGTAATGGTGTCCTGCATTCCAGGAAGAGGGAGCACATTTCCGCACTCAGGGCAAAAGTTTGTATCGCCACTGAAACACGACATCACTGTAAAAAAAGAAAGAAATGAATTTACTAAAAATAAAGGAAAACCTTTCGACCAGTTACTGACAGTGTTAAACAGAACAAACCGTTGTGTTGTAATTCTAACGTGTCCCCACGGTACTCAATCTAAACACTTAAGTATCAACATATAAGTATCCAAACCAATCACATGTCATCTTACCTCAGCCACATGTAACAGCTAAATTCAGCCAGTAATTTCTATTTCCAGATGCAAGTCTCTTTTCTGTCGGTCCAGCATGCGCATGAGAGCGTATTTTAACACACACAGCTTGTTGCTATTCATGAGCGCGTGTTGATGATGTCATCAAACCACATTGCGCATCATTCCAACGGTCTGTTCTATGAGTTTAACTGTCAAACGAAGGTACTAGGTAAATATATAATGCATTTATCGTTAAAACAGACGCCAAAAATAGCTTTTAATTTAGACCGGAGATATAAATAACGCAGTGTTGCAGTTGACCGAATTGACGAGCAGTTTTTTCTTCTTCTAAAAATTACCTTCTTATTACGGTATAACGTTACATCCATGACAATTAACGTTACGCTATCTTTAAAAAACGGTAACGGTAGCTAGCCTGTCAGTTGGTGTGGCAAGTGACATTCTTGGCTAGGTTCAACTTTACAAGTGTGTTGTTTATTTATTGAATTGTTTCAATAATATCTAAAAGTACATTTCCATTCATGTCAACTACTACTACCTGATGTTAAAACCGCTGAGAATTTAAACGTCTTTTTTCCCCCATCAGGATGTCTGAGAATGATGTGGAGAATGAGCTCCTGGATTATGAGGAGGAAGAGGTGGGGGAAGATGGGGACAGGGGCGACCTATCTGGGAGGAGGAGTGGCGTGAAGGGTTCCTATGTGTCCATTCACTCTTCTGGTTTCAGAGACTTTCTCCTGAAACCGGAGCTACTCAGAGCCATAGTGGACTGTGGCTTCGAGCATCCATCTGAGGGTGAGTTGTCCTTTCACAGACCTGACATTAGTAACGTTAGCGGTGTTATTTATACACCAAGAGTCATGTTACATTTCTGTTATTTATGTAGTAGGAGGGAGAAAAGAAAACCCAATTGTTGCCAAAATATTATCATCTATCATTTTATAAATGTATCAGTTACATGTATATGCTTATTTTTAAACTTAAAGCTTAGCCTAATTCATTTTTTCTTGCAGTCCAGCATGAATGCATCCCCCAGGCCATCCTGGGTATGGATGTCCTCTGTCAGGCCAAGTCTGGAATGGGCAAGACAGCGGTGTTTGTTCTGGCCACTCTTCAGCAACTGGAACCTGTCACTGGCCAGGTAAGGGATTCTGACTGTGTGCTTTCTGCTGTTGCATCGCTGGACTTGCCAAGAGTAGTCGGTTGTGCGTGAAACACTCCTGTGTCTAGTATGTTATATTTAGTAAGTGGAAATTTACAATGCCAATCTTAACTGATTGTCTTGCTCAAGGTGTCTGTCCTGGTCATGTGCCACACCAGGGAGCTGGCATTCCAGATCAGCAAGGAGTATGAGAGGTTTTCCAAGTACATGCCCACAATCAAGGTACACATTGTCTATTTAATGCTTAATGCTAAGCCCCCAACCCTAGGTTCACTTACCACGCAGCTCAGACTGGCTTTCAGTCTCTGGCCCAGATCTCACCAACAGCAGAATGAAAGTGATTTAAAAGTGAAAGTTGACTGCGGCTGGGCAGCAGCTCAGCACTCCCTCCCCGACCCCCACTTGGCAAAAAACTATAAACTGATAATGTTGACAATACCAAACGCCAGGCTTCTTCCCTGTGATAGCACATTGATGCACACTGTACCCATGTTCCAGGTGGCAGTGTTCTTTGGAGGTCTGTCTATAAGGAAGGACGAGGAGGTGCTAAAGAGAGAGTGCCCCCACGTGGTGGTGGGAACACCGGGACGGATCTTGGCACTGACCCGCAGCAAGGCTCTCAACCTGCATCACATCAAACACTTTATCCTGGACGAATGTGATAAAATGCTAGAGCAGCTCGGTCAGTCAATTCTCCCACTGTTTATCACTGCTTATTACACCGCGTGTAACCTTGGTTCATGACGCCGTTATCTCCGACCCTTATTCAGATATGCGCAAAGACGTCCAGGAGATATTCCGCATGACGCCCCATGAGAAGCAGGTCATGATGTTCAGTGCTACCCTGAGCAAAGAGATCCGACCTGTCTGCAGAAAGTTCATGCAAGATGTAATTAACGTCCCTCCTCTCGCATCCACCATGTCTCGTTCGTCTCTACACACCTCCAACGTCCCCCCGCTCTGCCACGCCTGGCGCAGTGGGAAGGCACAGAGTCAACACTGCCTCACCACCACCTTGAAACCCAGTTACGAGAGAGAGAGAAAAAAATCTTGCCAATACTCCAGCCAACCTCTTATATGATTGGCACATGTGGGGAAACCTCAAGCCACTATCCTGTCTTGGCTCCCTAAATCTGAACTGTCAGCGCTTGGTCTCTCATGCAGTCAAGCAAATCCTTAGAAGTTCATTAGCCATGATGACCTAAAGACTCAAAATATAGAGTGCGTGCAAGGTGAAGAGGAAGACTTATGCATGACGGTAACAGCAGCTGATGCAAATTCCACAGTTTGACATCTTAATACCTCGCTCCAACTGCTCTGAAATGTTGTAGAGAAGAAATACAATTTTGTCAAAGGTTCATAAAGATGAACAAGACTGTAATTTTACAGAGCAAACTAAGTAATCAGTAAGAAGATAACTGTATACTTTTTTAGATATATTTAAACTACTAAAATAACCAGGGAAAGCCTATTGTCAGACAAAAGGAAGACCAGACCACACTATTTCTGGCTCTTAAGGCCTCTGGTTCTCTGCACGTATTTACACGTAAATCCAGATTAGAATAGTGCTAGAATAGTGACATTACATTTTTGTTAGGCACGTCTGCTTAAATGAAGTTAAAACTGTGGAAATTCATCTCAGAGGCTTGCGGTCCTTCCACCTTCAGTTAAAGTCTCTAAATGACAGCAAACCACCTCTCAGTACAGCCAGTAGCAGTGGGATATTGGAAATCAGTGTACAGGTGTGAGGAGATGTGGAGACATGACAGCGAGCTGTCAGGTATAGTGGGCTGAGGCAGACGTAAGGATGAAGGGAGAAAAGACAGGTGTGGGAAGAAAAGTTTTACTTCACCATGTTACTTCACTGAACCTATTGCTGTAAATAACGCTAAACTTTAGACATCCCCACTTTAAGAACATTCTGCACTCAGAAAGTTTACTTGGAGAAAGTAAAATATGGACACAAAAATATATAGTATTATCTGAAGAGTCAGGACACTACCACCGACTGACCGACTTGACTTGACTAAGAATGAATGGCTGGAATGAATAAGTGTCTGGCATGAGTGCAGTGTGAGTTGTGTACGATGCCTTTCTGTCTATGTGTATATCTAGTGGTATTCAAAGCACTGTGTGACAGATCGCCCCAAAATTCCATTTATTATTAAAGATAGCTTTTTTGACATTGTTACTTATGGCTGGTTGGTGTATTGATATCATTTCCCATAGTATGACTGGATACACTTTCCAGAGACAAAAATGAGAGTGCTGCATCTTAGCTGTAACAGCCTTAGTAATAACGGGGAACATGCTTTCTTTCAGTTTGATGCTTACATTTTTCAGTAAACATCCCTTTGATTTGGTTTTTTATTAGTTTATTACATGACATGTCAGGCAGGCAAGTACAATCACATGACTATTTTTTTGTTTTTTTTAGCTGTGTAGTTAATTTAGTTGTATGTAGTTGTCTGTGGTGGAATGAAGTGTGCTATTGTGTGTCTCCCTCATTAACCTTCCCCCAAACATCTTTTGTCAAACAAATGTCACATGCTGCTTCATAGGACATTTGTTTCTTTTAAAATGACTCACCCTCTTACTTACTTACACCCTCTTTGAGCTAACTGTCCCCTCACACATCACCCTATCTTAACCTGCTTCATAAACCATGCCCCTCTCTCCAACTTCCATGCCTGCTTCCACCTTTTCCTCCCCTCCCCATCTAACCCTCTCCACCCTGCCTGCTCCAGCCCATGGAAATCTTTGTTGATGATGAGACCAAGTTGACTCTCCACGGTCTGCAGCAGTACTATGTCAAGCTGAAGGACAACGAGAAGAACCGCAAGCTGTTTGATCTTCTGGATGTGCTGGAGTTCAACCAGGTGCCTGCAGTGTTTACCACATGTATTATGTAGCACACTCCCAGCAGTGAGAATGCGAATTAACAATGAAACACAAGTGCTGACTCGACACTTAACTTGCTCGCGTTATTGTTTCTGCCCTTGTTTCATTCTTGTGCTTGAGAATATATGAGGTTCTTTGGTCCGCATGGTTGTGTTTTAATTAACTTGGGCCGGTGCGCTGTGGTTTTGTATAGGTGGTGATTTTTGTGAAGTCTGTGCAGCGCTGTGTGGCACTGGCTCAGCTGCTTGTGGAACAAAACTTCCCTGCCATTGCCATCCACCGTGGGATGCCTCAGGACGAACGGTAACCGTAGAAAAACAGGAGAGCTCATTCAGGAAAACTAAGAATCACTTGATAAGTGGAACACATCAAAATAATTCTCATTCTGATATTCAACAGTCTAAGCATATATTCTACAGTCTAAGCAATTAAGTATATTTTGTAAACATACAATTATTTATATATATAATATATATTTTTTTTTACATGCATTTGATTTTGTAAAAGAATACTGCTGTTTAATTTTTACCTCTTTTCTACTGCAAGTTATTAGAGTATTATTAACTCCATGTGTGTAGACTCTCTCGCTATCAGCAGTTTAAGGACTTTCAGAAGCGGATTCTAGTGGCCACCGACTTGTTTGGTCGAGGAATGGACGTTGAGCGAGTGAACATTGCTTTTAACTATGACATGCCAGAGGATTCTGACACTTACCTACACAGGGTAGGACTTAAAGCACTACACACACACAACAAAGACAGAAGAATGTTTCTGTGCTTGTGAAGATTGTGTTTCTGACTGCGTCCAGGTTGCACGAGCAGGAAGGTTTGGCACCATGGGCCTGGCCATCACCTTTGTGTCTGATGAGGGGGATGCACGCATGCTAAATAATGTGCAGGACCGCTTTGAAGTGAACATCAGCGAGCTTCCAGATGAGATCAACAAATCCTCTTACAGTAAGAGCATTGTTATCCTAAGGGCACTTGTCACATTAAGAGGGGAATTGTGTTGCAGTACGCTGTGACACAGTTACAATGTGGAGTGTCCTTTAGTTTCAAGTTCAAGGGACTGTTCTGTACCTCTCCGTGGTCTGACTCTCTCTCTCTCTCGCTGCAGTTGAACCATCAAGGTAAAGAGAGTATGGACTGCTGTGTGGATTCTGCATTCGGTCAGACACTTTGTTGGTATTTGTACTTGTGGAAGACATTGTGTTGCTGACATGAAAATGACATCATATGCTCTCTGAAACAATTGAACATCAGACTGTTGCTGTATGGTGCCCTCTGCAGATCAACTGCAGATGGTTCTGGAATTTAAGACATTTTCAATGCTGTTTATATTTATTTTAAAGGTTTCTAAAATGACAACCTGTCATTGAATATATGTTTGATATTTTATTTTGTTGCTTAATAAAGCATAAAAAGCTCATTTTATTGTTGTTAGAGGTGTATTTGTTGCCAGGTTAGATTCTAAAACTGAAATAGAAAAGAGAATGCTGAGAGATGACGGTCCACTGTTCACTGCGTGGATTAAGAAATACGTCTAAATAAATCTAAACATTTTCTTACATTGTTAATCCTGCTGTGAATCTGCTTACAATTTTACTAAATGTCTAGTTTGGTTGTTGACGTCAACTAAATGTTTAACTGAGATTGCAGATTTTCTTTCTTCTCAGTGGCATAAATAGCAGCTTGACAGAATACTGACTATTGAAACACAGCTGGTGCTCACTTATTCATCAACATCTGCTTCATGTTAGTTCTGGCCTGTATTTTTACCTCTTCAAGAATTTTTCAAGACAATGCTGTATTTGCAATTTTGGGCACTGCCACATATTAAGATAAGAACCTGAATTCAGGTGATAGAGCACCTCACCTCACTGTTTAGAATCAGCTCCTCATATTCTTTGCAGGCCCATTGTAAATTCCTCTAGTACTTTTAATGTTGCTTTAACTGGAGCGGGGCAGACAGATTCCAACTGTAATGCAACAGGAAGATGACTGAGTGTCAGGAAGGTAAAGAGATACAAGAGCACACATGATTTACTTTACAGCAGAAAAGACGGACTCGTTAGACATGGACAAATATCAAAATAGTAAATTTTTATTTGCAACATATTAAAATTATAAACACATCAGGCAGTGGTTTACACAAAGCCATATAGACAGGATTTAGTCCGTCAATCTTCTGGATAATCTCCCAGATAATCTCCCAAAACTACAGTACGAATACCGTGTATCAAGTCTGCTCATTTTAGATTTAAAAAAAAATTTTTTTTTTAAAAATTAAAAAAAAAAAAAAGGTTTTTCAACAAACCTAATTTTCCCAAACAATGGTTTGGATGTCATGTGATATACCTCCACAGAATAGACAGCAGATGCCATACCCAGTGGTGTTCGAAATCTCAAGTGATTTGCACAATGAAAAAGCAATTTCAACCCTAAAAAGGCAGTGAAATATTCTTAAAAGAGCCTTGCAGAAAAACCTGTAATTTGCAGTGTTTTTTTTATTTTTTTATTATTATTTTGAACCTAAGGATATTCACTCAACCAATCATAGAAGATGGCCTGCAGAGATGGGCTTAGCCTCCCATAAAACGTTCATCATTGGGAATGAAACAAAAATAAAATACTTTGCAGTAAATGGATTAATATTGAATTTAATGGCGGCTACTCTCAAATGTTTTAAGACATTAAATTAGAAAACTAAACACAGACCTGCCACAACCGGCTCAAGTGCTGAAGGACCACAACACAACATAACATCACTGTGTTGTGCCCATGGTCTAACACTGCATTCAGGGCCCATATTCATAAAGTATCCCAAAATAGGAAGGCTGATAATTAAGAAAGGATTGGTGACCCTTGAACAGCACTCCTTTTCTAGAAGCTTTATTAAAACTGCCCCAGATCTGCCAAGTGTTCAGCTTCTTCTGTCAGAGTTCTTTCATTAAGCTCTGTGACGAGCTGGATTCTTTGGCTTGAGAGGGTGTTCCTCTTGGTTCAGGCTCTGTCCCCTCTCCCACACAGTTCACAAAATCCCTTTCAGCTCCAACTGATGTTATACTGTGTCCACCCCTCTGGTGGGGCCAAGAAGACCCTGCGACCTCGTGACAGGAAACTGACCACACCCCGGTATCCTGTACGAGGAACCCCCGATTTCAAGTCATCCATTACCCCTAAATTACGAGCCAAGACCTTGAAATTGTCCCGGCTGGTATATTGCACCCGGTACGGACCTGCCCCCTTTAAACTGCCACCTTGTTGTAGGTCTTCAATCTTCACCAATGGGGCACTGTAAACCTCTCTTATAAAATCTTCATCATACTTTTCCTTTATTAAATAAGACATGTCCTGCTTGGTGAAAGGCACAAAATCAGTGTTGAGCTTAATATAGCGCAGGTACTGGTCAAAGAACTGACCTAAACTGACGCCTTTACGGCCAAACGTCATGGTCCTGGAGATCTCTGGGCGGATGCAGGACCGATCCTTCCGCTGCTCCGGCTGACGCATCCAGTCGTCCCAGAAGGCTGAGGGCCACTTTGGCTCCAGCTCCTCCCACATCTCCTTCAGAAGCATCCAACCCAGACCGGGGAAGAAGTCTGTCCTGTAGAGCAGCTCTGCCCTGCCTGGGTCTACCAGAGCGTCTCTGCCATTGTCGTTCCAGGCAGACACACACCAAAGGCTTGGATCAGAGTGCAGGATTGGGTAGAGTGCTCGGAAATACTCAAAGAAATCAGGTGCCACCTAAGAGAGACATGCAGACTGTTATTACGTTGTTACAGAGCATTCCTTTTACCAGCACTTGTTTTTGCACCCAGTCATATTTCAACCTTTGTTAACCTGATACAGCCATAAAGGGAACAGAAAACACCAAAAGAAAGCCTGTAGCAAGCTTTACTAAATTAGCTAGTGTATGTAATGTTTAACAGTTATCAGCTTGACATCAACTTTAACTATGTCCTATCTGAACAGACCAGGCACACAAATTATCTCTCAGTTTTGCAGTGAACACTAGGTTACTGGAGTCAGACAAAACCTTCCCTTACTCTCATTTTTATGTTGGGGAGTCTCACAGTCTGCCAAATGCCAGCACTGGTCAATCCATTAATGAGTTAAATGTGCTATTCTGAAAAATAGCAGACTGGGTTCATAGCTGTCTGGATTTGACATGGATTACCAACAGTTCCCTGTCACAGCTCTCAGCGCCCCCACCCCACAACACACACGATATGACAGTTGCAAATAATATGCCTATACTAGGCCGAGAACTCTGAACTAACTATGGTAGGTATATATACACAGCATGTGTAATTCCAACATTGTACCAATAGGCTCAAGCTTCAAGGTAGCATCACAGATTAGCGTTAGCGACTATAAAACTAAAATGAGAAAGGAAAATGTTTCCAGTAATGTGCGCTGTGGATGAATGTGGAACATTCGGGGCCAGCTCTCCAATCATTCTTAGCCTGAATTTGAATGTCAGCCAGATATAATTACACCTTTCCTCCATCAAAGGACCATTCGAAGCTATGGAAAGAGCTGAGCAGGCAGAATGTCTAGGAGTTCTGTGGGCTTCGTCTGAACTTGGCAGATAAAAACTTTATTAACGATTTATTATAAAGACAGGCTTATTATGTGTTTTTAGCAGAGAAACACAAACAAAAATTCCCTTTTCTTTAGCAAATCTATATAAATGAAGTCCAGACATTTGCTGATATGTAATACTGTTGTCTTTGCATTGATGTATTAGTTAAAGTAGTAAAATCATGTATAATTTTTTAATTTCATTAGCATTTTTATTACTTTTAGACACGCACAATGCCAAAGACAAATTAGTGTATCGTTTCCAATCTCCAAGAAATCTCTTTGAGGAACTCCTTTTAGCTAAAGTTGTGATAAAGTTGTGATCCTATCATTTGTGAATCTGAAGAAAAGAATGGGACGAATCTCGCTCATGTGCATTCCCCATCGCTCTGGCCCCAGTGGACAAATAAGACACTATTCCCACACTATTAATTCTGGGATAGATGACAACTACTCAGACTTACCTCCAAGTCGTCCTCCACAATGACCACAGTAGACTGGGAGAAAGTGTGGAACACTTGGTTCAAGGCCCAGCGATAATGCCTTGCTATCTTGTAGTAGCCTTGGAACTTCCTGTGCTCAGGTCGCACTCGAATGTCAGAGAGGTCTGGTTGACTGATGTGCCTTACTTGATCACCGTACGAGCCAATCACACGGGCTGTTTCAGCATGACCGCAGTCTTGGCTGACTATTATTGGATATTGTTCAGCAGAAGGGCGATACTGTATCAGCCTGTCAAGGCTACGTTTAACTGTCACTCTGTCACAAGCTATAACTAAAATGGGGATGACAACTGGGGGGCTTGTGACACTAACCTCCAATTTACTGTTTGGAACAGTCAGTTCCTTTATATCACGCTCCAGTTGAGAATCAGGAACTGCTGTACGAGTCCGGTTGGGTGTATTTTTTACTTCAGTTTGGGCTTCATTATTAACATTGTTTTTAGGAGGTTCTGGAGGTGGTTTGTCTTTTTCTTTCCTCACCTCCTTGTTACTGTCCATATCTCTTTTCCCAACATCTTTCCTCTGTGCCCAAAGCGACCGGTGACTTTCAATCTGCTTCAGGAGGTTCTTCTGATTCTCAAGCTCAACCTCAACCTCCTCTGCCAATCGGATAACTTCTCCAGCCAGGTTGAGCCCGCCTCCTCTTCCTCTACCCAATCCCCATTCTTCCTTTTCCCCTGGTTCTGCGCCTCCACCCTCGCCAAGGCGACCAATTGGAGGGCGCCCCCAAAGATAAAGTAAAAGCAAAGCATTCCAGGCAACAAATAGGAATGCTCCACACAGGATAATAGAACCTTTTTTGCGTACCATGGCCCAATGACACCAAAGCAAGATAAGGTCAGGGCAGAAGGGTACACCAAGGTTTTAATCACAAGTGGAGGACAAACGAAAGTATCGACCAGGAAATTGATGGTGGGCACATTCCAACAGTTATGAAATTTAAACCTGTGCTCTCTTAGAGCTTATTACCATAAAAGGTAACAAAAAGAGGCCCTAGGAAGTAGGCAATGTCAATATTTAAGGACATTTGCATTGAGGTGGCTGCACTGCTTTGAGCTCAGGCAGGACGTTTAATGGTAAAGGGGGAGTGGTTGAGGGAGTATAGGGAAAAAACAAAAGAAAAAAAAAGGGAAACAGGGGTCACGTTGGGGTAAGGGAATGTGACTCCTTGGGTGTTATCCTTTTGCCATTATTCTGGAAACAGAGAAGCAGAGGAAAGAGGAAATTAGCAGTTAAATCAGCACATTTTGAAAATCTAGAGGTGGAGCAAAGAGATATTTCTTGTGCCGTTATCTGTATGGTCTCCTCTATCCTAAATATGTCCAAATAGGCTGACAGGAAGTGCTGCCTGTCAATGAACAACTTCAGACAGAATAGAGATGTCCGCAGTCAAAAGTGACTTTATAAAGCTGACTATGCATGTTTGTATTCACAAATATTGATTGAGCTATGTCAAGATCAAGTGGTGTAATAGGCCTTCCTAGGCAATGTTGTCCAATAACAGGATAGGGGTTTCCACACTATTATATCTTTTTTTTTTTTTAAGAAAAAGAAAAGATAAAATGTCCGGAGTAGTCCTCTTTAAAAAGGTGTGTATCTGTCATATTATGTGTTGCTAGAAACTGGAGAAGGGAGGGGAGGACTAACTGGCTGGGGACTGAGAAAGAAGGTCATGCTACCTGCTCCAGAGGGGATTTTCAATACAAGGTGTCTGAACCAATTAACATCCACAAATACAGGCTTACAATAATCTTGTAAGGATGGAAGTTTGACAACCAAGCAAAAACCATGTGATTACCAGCAGCTCTCAGGCTCAGGGCCACAGCTAGCTTTACTTTTAACATGCCTAAGAAATTAGGATAACGTGTAATCAAAGAGTTGGTAAACTTTCTGACAGTGAGTGAGACAACACAAACAAACTTTTTATAGACATTACACTGAAACTATAAAAACACATTGTAGGCCTAATACAGTAAAAGCACAATTGAGGAAAGAAAGACGCAGAATAAAACAACCCAGAGGGAAAGGAGACAGAAGTAGTAAAACAGCATGGAGAGGCATCCCAGAGGTTTTAGAAGGAGCAGAAAAGACTCCGTCTGTGGTCTAAAACTCCGTGTAATTGTAAAAGGCGTTGTTGTTGAGAAAAAAAACGGGGAAAAACTTTACCTTATAAGCAAGCAGGCTAGAGATCTCCTGACTCCCTGTCAATACTACTGTGTGCTTACAGACAAGAGGCTGTAAGTGAGAAGACGACAACCAGTGGGAGGGAATTGTTGCTCTGAGCTCTCTGAGAAAACAGTGCCAGTTGAAACTAGGGGTGAAAGTACATTCCTCTTTAACCCTTTCCTTCCTGTCCTACAGAGAAACGTGTAACTAACTGGTAGGGTGGCTCAGAAGGGAGTCCACAGAAAACAATGTAACGTGGCATCGTCATTGTAATCTAAGAACATCGTTTATGTTATCTTTATGCTCTCACAATGACGTGCTTATTATATGATAAAAATTGCGAGAATAATTTATTGCAATAGGCTACCCCTTAAATAACACACATAGCATTCATACGAATTGACATCAATAGATCATGAGAGGAAAATAGAACCATGGTAGGCCAACGGGGGATTGGTGATCAGTCTGGCCATGCCTGACCGGCTGAATGCTTTTACTCTCCATAGTTGACACTAACATTAACCGTCTATATAAGCTACGCGGCTACAGTGTATATGCTATAAATGTAGCTATAGGGAAAGCGAACATAAGCAGAGGTTAGAACATAGTACAATTATTTGTTCATACACCAGACAGATCAGAGCGTAGTGTTTTTATGTCGAAGATGCCTGGACGTCAAAAACCCCACGTCTTGATTACTATACGCTGCCGTATCGTTAGCCAAGCTAGCCGAGTTAGCTCCTTAGCAGCAACCATCAACGTTACTTCATTCACAACAGCCAGACTAACCCCCGCCAGCACATTATTCGCCTCACCTTTTACATCCCTTGCTGCAGGACTTGGGGTCCCTTGCATCTTGGAAGAAAGCTCGCATCAGTCTATAGTTCCGGCTGACTGGCTAGCTGGCTAGTAAAGCCAACTCGGCGTTGCCTTCGCCGTCACATTCACAACACATCGCATTGCCCCGATATACCCTCCTCTGGCTGCCATTCCCCCCGCGGCTTCACCCGCACTGGCAGCCAGCTGCCGTCTGGGCTCCTCCGGAACCACAGCAGAACCACTTTAACCTGATGAGAACGTTAGTACATACGCTAGAAATGTAAATGTTATCAGTTAATAATCAATTCAATAAAATAATTGCATGCTAATAATTTACTTAAGACAATGAACTGTGAACGGTTCTAATATAAAATGAGTGGATTTTACTGTGGTGCTGCCCCTTAAAAAAAACATACATACAAGGAAATAAATATAGAAATGTTTTGTTAATTATTTTTATAGATTTTCAATATGTGTCATGACGCATGACCCAGCTTTTCATTTGACATGGAAAAACTAAAATTTCTTTTTTATATATTGATTGTTTCATACCAGATGACCTGCTGAGCCACTTTCCTCTGCCCCCAATAATTTATATTGCATCCTGGCAAAAAGTATGAGTCATATACCTTGATAAATGTTTAGATATGGTTTGGTAAAAAAGTAATTTACTTGGGTAGTTATGCCCCTGTTAGATACAGGTAAACTTCATGGAGCAGTTAGATGGAAAGACCGAACAGCTGTTAAGACATTCCTTCAGTGTCACACCCCATTGAATTCTATGTGGTGTTTGCACCACTTGTCCACAGTTTCACATTTAAATTTAGAAAAATTAGTAATTGACAGTCAATTACACAACACAACTAAGCATTATGTTTATTCATTATTACCTAGAAAAACACAGTATCATATACATTCATTTCTCCTTTCACTGATGTGATTTCCCAAGCTTCTTTGCAGTTTGGGGAGTAACTGCACAATGCCGTGAAAGGAAACACCAAGCCAGGAGACAAAAACAGTGTAGTTATCTTAGTTCACAACTCTGCATGTAAATTGATCCTCTAGGTCAGGATATGCAGTCTTGCTCACTATGTGGTCCATTATATTACACTCCTTTCCAACTTGATTCCTGCAGCTAAACCCGTAGAATGCCAGTTTGTTATCTAGTTGTTCTGGTGCTTAAGTCCCTGTAGTGCCAACAGCTGCTCCTCAATGGTCTTTAGCTCCTGCTTCATGGCTGAGATCTGATCAGACAGCAGTGTGAATGAATAAGAACATGTTAATTCAAATTTAAAATATGTGAAAATACTATACACATCTCTACAGAAAAATAGAATCAATGTTAAAATCCTAGTATTGGTAAACTCAAAATGTCACTGTTGTCAACCGACTGCGTAAAGGTGTGTTGCTATTTATCAAGCACCCCCACGGTGTCCTTTTAGCTCACCTTATTCTCTGTTTCCCCCCTGACACGTTCAGGAACCTTCTCGAGATAGTTTGGCGTTCTGCTTCTGGAGAGCAACTCCTCCAGTTTGGGGAGAATCTTCCTTTTTCGTTGGGAGAGCTGGTCACTCTGTTTGTCAACGTTCACACCCTTCTGGAAGAGAAAAACCACACAATAGGATAAGGAATTTAATCAGGTATATAAGGTATGCTCAAATAAGATTTAACTTTATTAATCCCCGTGGGGGATTAAGTCAACTTGTAAAGTGGCAACAAACTAGACGAGGTATAGAATATAAAATATATTAGGTTTTATTACCTGCACATCAAGGTGCAGTCTGCAGGAATGGTCCACCACACCTACAACACTTCCTTTTGGTGGAGGTGGGGGGGAGAGGAGGTTCTCCTCTTCATCTCCCTGCGGACAGAGGATGTGGAGGTTGGAGACGCGACTCAGGGTTTGCACAGCTGAGCTGAAGTGAAGCAGCGTCTGAGCGGCGCTGGGAGAACACACTGCCCACACTGAAGCACGGGGAAGACACACAGGACAAACATGGGGTTATAAATAATAATATCACAAAAAGAATAAAGGTGGCCCGTCAAAGGCCAACATGGGTGAGACATTACACGTTATCTGGGTAATCTTTTTAGTTTTTTGGATGTGCTACCTCTGTTTTTTATTGTTCATGTGATTAATTTTTGGGGTTCAGCGCTCCTAATTTAAATCTGATTTATTGTAGCGCACTTTTTCATCCGTCTCTGAATCACTAAACAACCATGCCAATCATTTGTTCCAGCGACAAAATAAACAAATCCATATTTTTACCAAGTATTTTTACTTTCGCAAGCTGTGAAAATACAATACATACGTTTTTAAAACTTGATAAGAAAACCCTCACTCTTTGACTTGCAAATGCTAACCTTCTAATATTATAACTGAAACAAGACCCCAGGCCTATATCTCAATATTCAAAAATACTTAAAAACGACTTTAAAAAAAAACAACTTTTTATATCAGATAATGACTCACTGTCTGGCTTTTCTTTGGTCACCCCACATTGGGCACGCAGTGACCGAGCCACTCTAACCACTTCCTGGACCAGGGTGAAGTCTGCTTCCTCTTTGGGGTAATACCAGTGAGCCTGCAAGGATAGACAGGTTAAATATGTTCAAAAGGAGGTCAAACAAAGCGCTGGGGTGGCAAGAAACCAGAACACACTGAATAGTACAAAAACATAACTCCTGACCCACAAATGTGACAACCAAAGTAGAAATACATTGATAATAGTGCACTAACAAACTAGATTTCACACCAATATGCTTCTGTATCACACTTACCAACTGAGAGGACTGGGGGTAAGGCTGCAAGCACAGGCTAGCATTGGCCTTCTCCACACTGAATGGCTGAAGTCTCTGCCACAGCTCCTCGGTGAGGAAGGGCATGAACGGGGAGAGAAGCGTCAGACAGACGGACACGCAATGATACAGAACACTCCTGGCCACCTGCCTTTCTTTCTCCATGGGCTCTGCGACGATGTCTTTTTGGCTCGTCACCGGCTTGATACACTCCTACCGGACACACCACCATACAGACGTAGAGAGGGAGACAGACAAACGGTGACAAAAGAATGGAAAGGTTGAATCAGGACAATATTGAGCCGGCACATGTCTGAAAGTCTACCCGTGCCGAAGCCAAAGCCGCTCACCATGTAGACGTCACACAGGCTGTGTAACCAGAAGGAGTGGAGCGCTGATGTGACCGTATTCAGTTCATAGGCCTGGAAGCCCTTCTCACACTGCAGTACTGTGCTGTAGAGCCGGGAACACACCCAGCGGTCCATGCTGCTCAGAGGAGACGTCTGAAATCAGGAAAGTGGATAGTAAATCTTTACTTGGTAATCTATCTGCAATGTATCACTTTTAGCTATCTGAATATACTGACTTACATTATAGCGCACTACATCCTGTAGGTTTATGTGCATACATAGCTTCCTTTTAAAAAAGGCATTTTAAGTGACCAACATAGCTCGTTTTCTTTCTCTTACTTCTGCCAGTGTTCCCAGTTGTGTTTCTCTGTCAGCCAGCACTCCCAGCGTGAATCTCATCGTCTGCCACATCTTATTGCAGAAGTGCCTGCATGTTAGTACCTGGGATACAGAGAGACTGATGTCCTCTCCTGACAGAAAGGCAGACAGAAAGCCCCCCGGTCAACAATACAAAGTTGTGGTGCCACCCTAAAACAAATTACCCACTTTAATCCCCCGGGCCGCTGCCAAAGGGTTAGACATGAACCGACCCATTTGAAGGTGAATGGCGTTGACAAATAGGTCTCTTTGTCAGATCAAGTTCCCAGAGATGAGTCACTCACCCTGCGCCTTATAGGAGCAAAGGGCGAAGCGCAGCGCATCCGTGCCACACTCTGGGATGCCCTTAGGGAAGTCTCTCCTCTGTGGGGTGAGGGAGGACAGGGGTGGAAAGAGAGAGAGATAGGGCTGTAATGAGCGTGCTCACTCGGGCGGAACACCCACAAATGACTGACCGGGTGGGGAGAGTGACCAACCTGTGCTTCCATGGCAACCGCGCACTCTCTGGGGTCAAGGTTTCCCTCCCTCACTTTGTCTTGGAGCCGCTGGCGGGAGGAAAGAAAATAGGAGGAATTTAATGGCCAACGTTGGATCCTTTGAGTAAATTAGAGCAGTGTGGCACAGGCCAGCTCTTCCCTTTACTGCATACAGTTTATAGCAGGCCTTCTCTTCCCCACTCCCTTCTACATTCGCACAAACACACCGATCGATTCTATGGCTGCTGTTTGCCTCCCGCGTCCCTGGCCTCTCAGTGTGATAAATACCAGACCGACACCTACCCCCAGAGAAATGCCAGAGATAACGTCTAACGGGTCGATGACATTTCCCAGAGATTTACTCATCTTCCTGCCGTGTTTGTCCCTCACCAGAGAGTGAAGGAGCACCTGGCAGAGAGAGAGAGAGAGAGAGAGAGAGAGAGAGAGAGAGAGAGAGAGAGAGAGAGAGAGAGAGAGAGAGA
>JAOEHI010053229.1:0-15503 GCA_025447815.1 Percopsis transmontana | reverse complement strand
GTAAGCATCCTTGAGCAAGATGCCTAACCCCTATCTGCTCCATGTAATAGCAGCATGTAATTGTAAGTTGCTTTGGAATAAAGCATCTGCTAAATGACCTAGTTGTTATCGTAATTGGCCCCGATACCAATGTTTGATATCGGATCGGGACATCCATAGAGCTGGCAGAGAAAAAAAAGATGAATTCAGGCAGGAGAGGACACAAAACAGTGATGAGAAAGGAAAGATAATCAAATCTAATATTAATCAAATAATCAAATCAGGCCCCCCATGGGGCCTGATGTCCCCCCTGAACTCCAATTTTATCCATCTTGCGCACAAAAGCCAATGGCAGTCACTTGGTTTATGTCACATTTCCCACTGTTGCGGACGTGGCCAAGAAAGCCCCGGGCCTCGTAAAATTAACAGCAAACACACAGATTGTGTCTACAACACCAAGGGCCTCAGTTCCAATTCCCATTCCAGAGAGGCTCCGTGGCACAGCTGCACGCCAGGCCTCTATATCAGTGAACAAACAACAACCTGCTCCAGCTTTTTAAGAGGGACAAAAATGTGTCTCTTCTGAAAGGGATAGAACACATATCCATATGTTCCCTCCACAATAATAAGGCTTTGATAAGTGGAGGCTCCACGGTGGCTGACTGTTGCCAATGTCTGCTCATGCCCGGCATGGGGGTGTTCTCAACCCGCTCCAGCCCCAACGCTCCCTCCTTCTCCTCTAAATGGAGGGTAAAATGATCTCTCTGTCAGTTAGCGCTGTCAGATGCGCTCCCGATAAACAGTTGCGGTAACAAAACATGCATTAATCTTCACTTGGCCCACATCTTTCTTGCTTGGTTTTTCTTCTCCTTCTTGCCCAACACCCCCCCCCCCCACACACACACACACACACACACACAGCACCCAGACCAACCCCCTCTGACTTCCTCTGCCTGCACTTACAAACTTACAGTAAGAATAATGAAAGGGAGCAATTTCCATCAGCAGAGAAGCCGCAGCGTTGGGGTGCGGGGGGTGGGGGTGTAGCCGTGCACGAACGTGCACGAACGCACATGGGCACGGGCGAATGCACGGGCGCCACACACACGCATGCCAGCGGGTGAAACACCAAAAACACTCGCAGAAATGCCCTGGAGCACGTGTTCACTTACTCACACACACACACACACACAGAAGATCCTTTGTTCAGTGGTAGGACGGGTGTCATAGTGACTGTGCCATTTTCAGCCACTCATTAAAACTATGAGTGTGTGTCCGTGTGTGTCCGTGTGTTTGTGTGCATGTGTGTGCAGTAATAGTCAGTCAACCCCCCTAATCTAAGCTACTCATAATGGGCCAGCCTCAAACAAAGTTGTAAATGAAGAGATGGGCCCACCAAATTAGCGCCGCATTAAGCTAACATAATAAGCTAACATCATAAGCTAACACCATAGTGTAGCTCCTAAATACTAATGCACCACACACTGTATGTGGGGAGGTTGAATGATGGAGAAACAGGGAGAGGGGGGCGGAGGGGATGCGGAGAAGGGTTCTTGTTGCTAAACACACCTGTTTTCGATCGTCCTGTTTGTGCACAGGTTAGCTGGCATGTGAGGAATGTTAATTATATGAGGTTTTGGGTAAGGCTCTGTCAGTGCTTTACTAAGGGCATGTGTGCAGCCATTAGAACTACCTCCTTCACCCTGCAACCCACCTTCTATCACTCTATCTCTCTCTCTCTCGCTCTGAGGTCTATGATTACAGGGCCCAAAGAAGATGAGGTCTTGGGATAAATAAAGGGTTTGGGCTCAGGGAGTTAGACTACATGACCTCCCCTGCTAGCGTGAAAAACAATGCTACCTCTAAAATGACAGACAAGCTCAGATTCTTCTTCTGTTTATTCATGACGGACATAAAGAGAGCTTTTTAAATGACGATGATGGATGGTAAATTAAAGGCAAGTGGGGTTCTTGGGAGTTATACATTTACTAGTGTGCAGAAAGTGATGCAATACATAAAAACAATGGGTGCGTTAAGTACGCAATTTACGTTTTGCTATGTTCAAAGAACTTGAATCAGTGCTGAACTGAAGCTAGTTTAAAACGGGTTGGGTTTTGGATTGGATAATCCTATCTGTCAGTGTGGTTGATAAAAACAAAGCTATTGTCTGCGGTCTGTCATGGCCACAGAACACAGCAAAATGGAAACATTTTAGAGAAAACCTGAGGTTCAGTTAAAAAAATTCACTAAATGTACTGTACCGTTCCATCTACTGAACGCGCCCAATATAACAGATGTAATGGTTTCTTTTGGTATTTTTCATTTCTGTATTCATTTTTTGTGTTTGTGGTCTACTCTATGACCAAGTATACAAATAAGTATATTATTGTCATCTGGATTAAGTCAATACTGCAGGGATAATTATCTCATCCACATTTTTATAATAATGTAACATGTGTTGGATTTGTTTTAAAAGGGAACATAATAAATTTAGCATGCCAAAACCCCATGAACGGGTTGGCCAATTACACAAAATGCCTCCACATGTTATGTCAGGGAGTTTGTCAGTTAAGTCTGGAGTTTAAGAGTGAGATGAGCTCCTCAGGTGACGCAAGTTTTGCCTTATAGCCAACGTTATCAAACTCTGCTGTTTCTTTGCTTAAAGGTATACTCTTAGTTGTGTTTTGACACCCCAGAACCCCAAATCTCCTACTCAGCTAAAGGAGTAGTGAAAAAAATGTAGGCCACTCAGTACTGCGGAAGGGGCATGCACTCTCTGAGCGTCAAACCAAAACAATTTTGTAACACTAGACACAAATTGAGGAGTGAACCTTTTATGTTTACTTTTTTTTAGTTTTTGTTTGTATTGTTCTCATCCTTAGAATTACAAAACTACTTGTGTGTAGGTGGGTGTGTTTGTGCACACTTGTCATTTCTTTATTGTCTTCTTGTCATTGCACAACATGTTTGGATAATTTTCCAAGTTTACAACTCAACTCATTTAAACTAAACTAAGTCTTATAGACAATAGTGCAAATTATCCAGAGTCCGTCCGCCAAGGTGGACCATCCAATCATTCTGGAGATATGAAGCCAACGGGGAGCTACAGTATGAGGCTCTATGTGGTAATTATTCTCCTGATGAGATCAGTAATGGCACAGAGTGGTTGTTGGAAATTAGGCTTAATTTGATCAAATGTCTGAGTGAGGCCTAGAGCCATGCGTTCTGATGAAAGACAAGAGAAGTAATGGATTTGTGATCACCCTTTGGGCAGAACACAGACAGAGGAGAAGGTTGGAAACAGTGAAAGTCGAAAGAGAAAGGCCCTGTATTGAGTTCTGGCTTTCAAGGGCCTTGGAATTTTAACTTCTTGCTTGCAGACCCCATGTGTGGAGCACAAACATGCTTCCATCTGTATCCAATGATTTCCCAGCATGCACGTTTGGAGAGAGTGGCAAGCAACATCAGAAAGGACCCCAGCATGTTTGTTTTGTCTAACTTTGTAAACTACAGATGGAGGTATTGGCCCCGACCCTCAGCATTCCTTGGTGATTTTTTAAAAACCTTTCCATTTCACTGAAAAACTCTTGTACGCACACATCACGCAGTCAAGGCATTTTCCATTTATCGCTTAGTTGTATTAGATGTTTGTCCTTAAATCATTTTCATTTTCATTCATTATCAGAAAGGTATACAGTATCTCAATGCCTGATTGTTCTCGTTTAAAATTCTCTTTTTATTATCTCGCCTGATTGACCGAGTCAGAGAGAGCGAACGGGGCCCACATACCACCGTATCAAATCACAAAAGGTCGGCAGATAAACCGCAACAAAATGTACTCCCAAGGACACAATAACAACGGCACAGAGGGCTGCTAAAGGGGGGACCACAGAGTTCGCTATTCAGACCCCTTTTTAACCAGCCAAGGCTCCAGTTGCTGATCTTGACTGTGAAAGCGATCCCTTTTCGCTGTGGTTTGTGTGTCTGTGGGAAGAGTGGCTGTACTGGGAACCAGATGGCTCTGGTAAAAGACAGGGGGCATCCCACTGCCTTCCCCAGGACGGAGATCCATTACGTAGGATCTATTGAAGACCAGTGGATCCGGTTTCATGGCATCGGCGAAGTGTGACCTCCACTCCTTGATCGGTGCTGGTCGCAGGCTGGTGCCACGTAGGCTCCTGTGGGCCCGGCCTGTTTGTTTTCACCTCAGGGAGCCTTATTCACCTCCGACACAGGACAGACAACTAAATCAGAGCCTCTCCGCGTCTTGGGTTTCATCCCTTTTTGAATTACAGGTCTGTTTCAAAGGGCTCCATGTTGCAATTGGATATCACTGGCTCCATGGCTTGGAGGACAATGGTTGTTTGTGAACACCCTGGGCCAACATGTTCCTGTGTGTCTCTAAAGTAGCATCCATTATATGTCTGAACTGTTGAGTTGAGTTAAGTCGTGGATTTAATTCAATGCGGGAATATCATCATTTCAGTTAATGGACTTGGGCAGCGCTGAATTCTTCTATTGAGCACCATCCAACTCTTATGTGTCCTCCTTATGCGCTCATTTCCCCAGTCATGGCTTCTCTGTCCTGACCACTAGCGGCCTTGTTTCTTTATTTGCTGTCCACTTACCCGTGTCTACTCGGTTCCCTTGTCTAAATGTTTGCTCTGTCCACTTAGCCATGTCCACTTGCTTTGCCTTGTCAGCTAGGTTTCCTTCAAGGAGGTGAGGCGAAAATTTGCTGTCTCCAGCCACGAACTGCTGCAGCTGGACGTAAACCAGGCCCCAGGAATCGGTGGTGAAATTACGCTCCATTTATTTAAAGTGGTTACCATTCCACTGCAGTGGTAGTGCACAGACCTCAGTGGCCTCGGACCAAACATAACTAGAATATAAAAAGATTCAAAGTTCGCCGGACAGGTCATGTCTCACACAGTAGCAATTCAATATCCTTTCCGTTATGTTCTGGGTTACGCTTCTCAAAACTCAAAACTGCATGTGACACCACAAAAATATATGGTAGCTCTGAAACTTGGACAGTGGAAGTTTCTGCAAAACAGCCCACCAATCACTAGCGTGATGTTTGGAACATGTTACATGTTTAAATCAAAGAAAGAATAACAGCTCATATACCTTAATTATAACTATACCAAAATCCTAATTAATAGCATGCTTAAAAAAGGAAACGCTATGACGAGAGGACATCATGGCTTTGGGCCCAAAAATAACAAAAACAATGTCTGTTCTTTTATGTTTTCCTTTAAAGAATAAAATGTCTCCCCTTGCCAGTGAGCCATGTGAGAAAAGCAACACTGTTGGTCTGATTGTCAACACACTTGAAGCTGACGTAACTCTTATGCAGATTCCAACATAACATAAACTTGAATGCCTTTCGGGTAAAACTCAAGTTATTTTTCCAATGCATCAGGTATTTCCTCCTTGGGGCCATTAAACTTTAAATTAAATTGAGTTTTTATAATGAAAGCAATTGTTTGTGTGCAAGTTAATAGAATTCATAGGGGTACATAGGGACTGTGAGGGATTTTCATTACTGTTCTCAGACTATTGGAATTGTCCCCATCACCCTGAAATGCATTCATGCTGATGGGCTCTGACTGCTGCAAAGAGACTGGAGTAGGTTCCCTTCCCTCATGCATAAGCAAATGTCAAGGTACACAAGGAGGCCGGAGAACACCGCTCATGCATAATAATTCAAATGAGCGTAGCACTGGCAGGGATAAGAGAGGAGAAAAAGAAAATGTAAGACAGAATCATGGGTGGGGTGGATAACTTGGAGTGGAGAGTAGAAAAAGTTAAAAAAGAAAAGTGTTCTGCTGCTTAAGGCGCTTACTGAACTGTTGTTAAACCCTCAACTCTGTATTATTGCTTCCTTACCTCAATATTAAGTCCTGCCACAGACGTTTACCACGAATTACACAACCGGCTCACAGTTGTATTCATCTACCATTAATTTCCATTGTTTCTCATAAACGTACTTTTAATGTATCTACAGTACAAAGCCAATCTCCATCTCTACTGGTAGCATGTATTCTCAAGTTACTCCAGTTTGGTGTTGTAGAATTAGATTTAAGGTATATTTCAAGTTTTAACCCAAAACGTAAATGAGAATACATAGGGTTATGGTTGGGCAGAACAGCCAGCTACTTGATTGTTTAATTCTACGCTGTCTCCTGGGACAGCCCGATGATTTAGGAACCAAACCGACACTTCAAACCCGACACCTTTTTGTTCGGGGGAACGCCCCTTGTCCTCACAACACTTTTACAACTTTTGCATCTGTCATGTCCCATGAAGGGGTGCGACTTATAGCCATTAAAACTTTCACCCCCAATACACCAACACCACCGGAACTAGGGTTCGAGAAGCAGGAGGTTTTTAGCATGCTGTCGGTGCCCAACCGACTGCCTTCACATGTGGTGATTAACACCTGCACTATTCTCTGCAGATGTAACCACTTAAGGTTCCTCTGGGGCCAATACAGTGATAGCTTAGCTTAGCTCATTTGATCTTATATGGATGGATGGATTGATAGAAGAGGGAGAGAGAAAGCATAACTAACAGGATAGATAGAGAGAGAGAGCAGGAGTGTTGGAAAGACAGATAGATGACAAAGCAGGACTGAAAAAAGAGAGAGAAGTGGTGAGCAAGATCAAAACAGAGAGAAACACAGAAAGACAAAGAAAGAGAGAGGTGCTATGATCAAACAAACATGAGCCTTTGAAATCCTCTGAGGAACACGACAGGATGAGAACCACCGTGGCACAGTAATAACCATGATTGTGTTCATAATAAGGGGGTCTGTCTCTCTAAGCCCGGCGGTTGGCGGTGTACTGGGCGGCCCGCCAACCCATTGGCATGGAGGTACCAGGGCGTTGGCCACGGCATCCTGACCTTTCCAGGCACCGCCCAGAGGTCAGAGGAAGTTACTGGTGAGCCATTTGACTCGGAGCCACACGATGCAGACCAATCGTTTTTCGGCTTCTTCTGTTACAAACAGCGAGCCAAGCTCAACTCCCTCTTTTCGCCAAGTAAATAAGAGTATACTGCAAACCTTTGGCCTGTATTCACAGGTCAGGACATGCAGCACGCTGGGAGTGTACAGATATGTAAAAACGCTCCGCTCTAGTCTCCCCGTTTTCATGTGTCTTCAAACTCTCTCTTGCTGTCTCTGACTCACTTTCTGTCTCACTCTACTAGCTAAAAAACTTCATATGACACTGTTGGCGAGGCTGGGTGAGTGCTATTGGCTAATCCTACACTTAGCGAGGGCTGGAAGTGATAGGCTTTGTTTTCTGACTTTCTCTAGAACAGTCTGTGGCTATTTTCAATGGTCAATGAATGGTCCGTGCAAGTATATATAATCTATTAACTTTAGATAGAAAGAAAGAATGCTTAGCATATGAGGCTAATAAGGTAACAACAGTGTTTATTAAACCTCAGTTTCTACATCTTTGTTATGGTGCACTTTGACAATGATTGTCTTTATTAAATACACATATTTTACCCACAGCATTCCAATCTATACTTACCTGCGGTTCACTCTGGTCACCCTGTTTTTATTCACATTAACATCCTAAATTCCAAATTGCTGTAATCTTCATTCATAAAATACCGCTGGCGGGGCTAACACATGATCGCAATCGGACGCTAGGCAGGAGACAAAGGAACAAAGTGTTGTTTTCGAGCACATCCCACCACCTCACATTGTGAACACCGCAACCTGGAACTCCTGTCTGTCAACTTAAACAGCCCCAGCTTCAGTCGGAGCCCATGGTGTTTTCATTGAGGATTTATGATGGCTCTATATGGGCTAGTATACGATCCTGGTTATGCCAAGGGGATCAACCCAGCAACCTGCTGGATGGTGATCAAAGGCTGGCGAGTCGCTAACAGACATAAGCCACACACACACACACTACCACAAAAAAGGAGTAGTAAACAGACTTACACACACAAATATGATAAATCAGAGCTTAAATGTTGTCATCCACACTAGGGATGTGTCATGATTTTCTAATATTCGAGTAGTAGTTAAATTATAAAAAATAGTTTATGTGACTATCGCTTTACTTGTTTTCAAGTAAAGCGATCTTCGATTAATAATCGAACAGTTCCGAGAACGACTATCGAAAAGTATTTTGCTTGAAATGCCCATCCCAAATACACACAGGACATAGACATAACACATGCAAACATGCAAGCAAATACAGGTGCAAATACATATAAGCACACATACGCTTACAAATACATTTGGAAACAGAAACACAAAGACAAAACAACCATATACCGATACATAGAGGGACACCACAAGCACACACACTCAAACACATATTTTACACACAGATAGACTAGACACCATTTAGCGGCTTGATGATGCAGTACACAATGAGGCAAAGGCGATGGTAAGGTGTACCGAACCATGTGGTATTTATCAGACAAAAACCCAGTTACAGCTGTACAAACAAGGCAGCAACATAAGCAGCGAGGCCTAACTTTTTATTCTGTGTCCCTGGTCTACCACCTTGGATGCTTCCATTAACAGGTGTTCTCAAAATAATATCACATGGCTAAATTACCAAAAACAAATATATATAATACAATTTATATAGTAATAATATACTGCTAGTTAATATACTGCTATTCACCACCAAAATACATAAATAAAACATAAATATACATATACACCAAACTAGCCATTTCCCCTGTTCCTATGCTACCACTTGGTCCCCCCTGGAACGATAAATGTTGGTGTTCGTACCCCCGGGGGACTCTTTGGCCAAACACCCTGGAACAGACACAGGATAGGACAGGTAAGCATTTAAACAAACAACTTAAACAATGTTTGCTAACCAATGCCCCAGCACACACTTTTATAGCACATACATGTTATTGCACAACTCTGAAAATAACTTTAACCGTTGTTGAATTATGACCAAACGTATGCACCAACAATATCATCTGAACCTAATCTTACTCTTTCACGTCGAGCCGAGTACCCACCCGGCATCAACCACTGCCCAATAGAGTCAATAAATACTTGTTAATAAATGGGCAAATATTCAATGTACAAAATGTTCTGTGCAAATCCTGCTAATAAAGTGCAAAGGATCTCTACCCAAATGCCATTCTTTACGTACATAGTTAAGTTGTTTGTTAAAAGTGCAATTATGACAAACACTAGTTGTAGAATATTTACAAGGCAAAAAGCTAGTAACGATATGCCCTCCATTACAGGGCTAAAGGTCTCTCTCATAAGGAGCCCTGTGGTCATGCCCCGATATGCACACACACACACAATCACAGACACATAGAAATATATATGCATGCACACACATTCTGTCACCCACAAAAAAGTCAAGACACACACATGACAGGAATACACACCAAAATGTGTTCATTTCCAGATAGATAAACACTTTTTACTTTTATCCGGACTTGTCTGTGCAAGTTCCACATGCAATACACACATCTCTATTACACGCACGCACGCACACACAAACATACATACAATGAAATCTAATCAGCAAACCAATGTTGTCACTTAAAAGTCCTCTGGGACTTAATGCCAACAGATAATGTTTGAGTTTGAACAACATTTTGGTCTTATCCAAACAAGTTAAAAACAACACACAGAAACAACATGAGATCCACATCAATCAAACATCAGTCCTGTGAACACAGGCTCTTCCCAACCATTGCCAAAATCCGACACGACAATCCTGAGGCCTGTCTGAGCTACTGTGCGGTTACACACCATGTTCAGACCACCTTGACAGTTCCATGTTGGGCATCGAACTCTATCAACTAGGACTGGGGTTTTCAAACGAGCCTACCTAAAAAACAAAAACAAAGTTTGTGAACTACTTCCTGTAAATCCCCTGGTTGAAACTCGCGTTAAAAAGACGTTTTAGGTTGAAACACCCAAGTGCATGGGTGGCTCGCATTCCTCTCTACTCCCCCCTCTTATAGGCCCACATTGTTTTCTACCTCTCCCCCAACAGCTGCCCACACTCAGTTCTGTTTCAAAGTCGACAGTGCTCAGCTGGGGTAGAAATGTAGGGTTCTAGAAGCGCTATAACGCAATCAAGAAGTGTACCTTTAAGCTATGAAGAAAGATGATCTCTTGCAATCATACATTTATGCACTAGTTCGTAGAGCCAAAGGGAAAGAGAACAGAGCCCTTCACCTTCACTGGTTCTGAAAAAAGGCACCTAAACCTCTGAGGACTAGTTTACCGTTGACCCCCACTGCCACTAGCCTGAATCTAGAAATAATAGTTGTTCATTTGACGCAGAAGTTCATTGGCCAGAGAACTGCCTTTCCTTATCAATTCAGTGCAGCCTTGTAAGTTATTTCACGTCTAGATCAGGAGCCACTCTGTACAGATTGAAAGGAAAAGAAACATTGGTCATGCACATCATCCCTTATCAGACCAAAATACAAAAAAATTATTAAATAAATATATTTTTTAATCAGTTTATAACGATGTCATTGATTTTAACATATGCCATTATTTCCCACGATTCTTATGATTCCATGATTCTCTCATTTTCCTTGAATGTCCATGATGCTATTCATTTTCAGGATTTCTTTCCCCTGATCCCTGTATGTTTTGTATCTGTTTGTTGTGTTTTGGTATGGTTTTGTGGTGTTATCTAAGTTTTCTGCCTATCTTGACCAGGACTCCCTGGCAGAAGGGATATTGGATCTCCTCCCTGGTTAAATAAAGGATAAATAAAATTTTTTTTTTTTAAATTCAGACCGCAAAGACCTGATATAAAACTTTTTTCCCGACCGGAACTTTTGTTTTGTTTCATTCATCTCCCTCTTTGATCAGATTTTCGTAGAACATTCCACACCACCAAATGTCACAGCTTGCCCTTCATCAAGCCTCTGCTTGACAAAGCCGACGAAAGAAATTTATGCAAATGTTTTTCCATAAATATGATTGGAAGACACACGAACCGCAAAGTTTGTTTGTTGTTGCTCTCATGGGAGGTCTTGTTTGCTTTCATTTCTTTTTAACTGTAAAAGTTCAGGCCAAATAAGTATTGTCCGTGCATAAGCAAAGTAACACAGCAAGGCAAACAGAGGCCCTCATGTAGTACTTTAACTGAATCTTTCAATTCCCTACAACAACACAATCATCAAGTTCTCACTTCAATGAAAAGCCGCATCATGTTTGATGTTCACACAGCTTTCATCAAGGAAGGCTTGAATCTTCCTCACCTATTAATAAGTTCCCTCACAATTCCCAGAAGCAGTAACAGCGCAACAGTTTCCCAGATTAACTGGCTTTGGCATGTTGCTTGTGTGCCTTCGACATTCAAAACACTACCGGCTTTACAGGGCAACTTAATTACACCTCAACGTGACAGCTCTGACAGAATACCGCTTCCATTTGTGTGTACGTTTGTGTCAAGGGCCTACGCAGCTGGCAAGCAAGCCAATGACAGGCCATGGTTTGTCTAAATAGCATGTGGGAGTGTCAATGAGTTTATCTTTACAATACTCTGCATTCAGCTGTACTGCTAATAGGGTGAATCTTTAGCAAATGTAAAAGTATTTCTGCTATGCAGAGAAATGTACTGGCATACATTGGATCATATAGGCCAATTCATACTGGAGGCATTGCATGGATATAGGCACACATATCTATACACACAACTGTTTTACTACTTACAGTACTCCTGTGTTCTACTTACCTCTCCCTGCTTTTGTGTGTGTACATAAACTAAGATGTTGCTTAAAGTTGCATAGGATGACTTGGAATATTGGCGCCACCATCTGGTCACAAAACACAACTACATTCTGTTTTTGAAAGCTGTCATGTTCATTTCAATTTGTGCAGACCATTTGTTTTAGTTGCATAAATGACATAAGGCAGTCTATGGTGGAAGTTACTGTTCAGACTGTCAGACAATCTAATTATACTGCTGATAAAAAAACATTTAAAAATAAAAAAGGTTATCACATGCAGCTTTAAACTAATCACCCAAGGTGAATTTGACTATCTTTAACAGAATGTGATGTATAAACATGTATTACGCCTATATGCCTAACAGCCACAACTGTGCAATAATATTGCTAAAAAACAGGAAGTAATAGTAGTCAGCTCCTGTAATCGTTTCATGGCTCAGTAAGATGTGTTGTGCTACACTGTAGCAGATAATAGACTAGTTATGAGGCAGTTGTCTTTATATACATCTTGTAAGAATTAGTGACGTAATTATTTTGTAGCAAAACCTGAAATTCTAGCTTTGTTGTAAAGTGTTCCCTTCCTTTAAGTGTGACTGAACTGCCCTAACCCATGATGAGAGCAACATAAAGCTTTTAAGCCTCAAAAGAACATTCAGGCCTACTGTTTATTTGAATTGCCTGATTTTAATGCGTTTTGGGCATCCATCCAAAATATGGGCAGCGAGAACGCAGACGCAACACAACGCAGTCATATGAAAAAACAGGTTCAGTTCTCGTTGTATGTAGTGTGGAGATGCCACATTTGACTTCCACTGCAAATGTGTACTTTTATTTCGCCCCTCAACAGAGAGGGGGAATGCCATAGCCTTAAATACTTTTTGTTAATACATAGGTACACATGGGAGTACTTACGCACTGGCCCAGATGGCGGACCCTCTAATTTGAAATCCAAGGGTGTAATTAAGCGATAAAAAAAATTAAAAAGGAAAGCACGAGGATTTGCTGTTTCGACATGAAACGAAGTTTGGCTTGTGTGGTCACCATTATTATTAGATATTCAAATTAAATACAATCATCTCTGGGGAAAGACGACTCGTTATGAAACTTGATCTAACTTTGAAGTTCTCCGGACCAAACCTTTTTTTATTTCAAAATGGATAATGTCTGTGTGAATGGCGCATATGCGCTATTACATGAAAGGTGAGATAGCTACAACAATACAGCCAACAGCACTCAAGTCTTTATGAAAATACACGTTTCTGCAAACTGTCACGTCATGTTGACAACTGTGATAGCGGTTATACACATGCATTCGACTATTATGACGGTATAGGACAACCTCATGATCACAATGCAATTTGTGTTCATAAACGTCCATAAATAGGAATACAAATAATAGAGTTTAAAATACCAATAAAAATAATAGCGATCAAAAGAGAGCGAGATACTGTAAGATAAAGAGGGAAGAAATTATTTTTTTTCAAGTGATGAAAATCCCAAATTGAAGTCTGCAGACTCGAGCACATGCAAGAAGCAGTAACACTGCAAAGTAAAGCCCGTACAGATTGTTTCGCTGTCAGAATTAGCGGGCAACAATTTGTGCAGTAAAATATCCCATCATTCACACTGCTGGAACCAGACATAGCCTAAGTGTAGACATTGCCCTGCGCATAACCAACTCCAACCACTTGCAGGGACGAAGTGATAAAAACATGCCGGAAAAGTTAACAGCAGAACTCACCGGTTTCCAAGTGTTTGACGGCTGCTGAGGAAATAAAGCCAGCAAGGAGAACGGCGGCCGTGATGGTGATTGAATCCATCGCTAGAAATGCGTGCGTGTGTTGTGTGTGATAGCGAGACAAACGGTGCAGACGGGACTGGGAATCTGCCGTCAAGACTCTGTCCGATAGTGTCACGGACGGATGCGCACAACAGTTGTGAGGAGGAGTCCCTCCTTGCGCGCGTTAAAAGTCCCTGAACTTCAAGGCAGGTCGTGGCAGCGCGCACTGACACTACGGAGAGATAGTAAGGGGATCCTATTTCCAATCATGTGACAGGAAATCGGTGCAATGGATTCAACCTGCAAAAGCAGCGCTGGGTATTGTGCACAAGAGGGAGAGAGGGAGAGAGGGAGAGAGAGAGAGAGAGAGAGGGAGAGAGGGAGAGAGGGAGAGGGAGAGAGGGAGAGAGGGAGAGGGAGAGAGAGAGAGAGGAAGAGAGAGAGAGAGAGAGGAAGAGAGAGAGAGAGAGGGAGAGAGAGAGAGATATTGCAGCAGTTGACTTAAGATATTCAGTTTTTTACACGAGTGAATAATTAGTTAATAGCTACTCTATAAGGTAGGCCTACATGTAATGATCCACGTTAAAAACAAGTTTGTTAATTTTTTTTAATGGACACCGTTATTGGTGTGTCGCTAGGTTTTAACAAAACGTATACCAATGTAATGTAACACATGATGTTTGGGTGGCTATCACGTTGCCATTGATGTGCATGAGCAAAGTGACATTAACATTAAATTAATAGATAACATAGATACAAATATTTAATGCTGATGTCTGTAGTTATCATGGCTTTACAAGTGTCAGTTTTCAGATTTATAATATCTGTTTAAATGAATCGAAACAGGTGCTGTCCCACTATATCTGATCACGTAACGTCAAGTCTATTAGAAGTGTAGCACAAAACAGCGCCCTCGTGTGCATATAAATATACCATCAATCACTTTTCTTTTCTCAAGTAAAAGTAGTCCGGAACCCGAAAATAGAAAAAAAATAACATTATGACCTCACCAGTCTCCAAAAAATGCTTTTCATTTTGCCAAAACCGTAAGGGTTTCGAAGTGGCGCACTGGGAAAGTCATCTAGCATAACGTGCGCCCTTTCCAGAAATTTAACAGTGTGGCCTATGATACTGGCTAGTAAAAGACATTGCTTACATTACAACTAGGACAGATATTTACTGTAGCATCAATGGATTCCTCATCTTACTGTAGTTATGATTAAGTTTTCCAGTTTTCAATGCATTTAAATGCAGCTGAAAGCCATTTTCAAAACAATCAGTCTCTTATCCAGCTAAGTTCAAATGTGTCTTTGTTTGCATAGATACATTTGCGTAGCCCTATGTGAATACTATAGTGTGTGTATATGCATACGTATTGATTCCAAAGTTTGTATGTGTGTGTTTGTATAGTATATGCATGTACAGGATGTGTGTATTTGTAGTGGTGTTCGCATACAGTATACGTACATATATACATGTTTACCTGGTTGTGTGTGCGCGCACGCGTGTGTGTGCGCGCGTTGGGCCTGCCTGTACAAGCTGCGTGGCCACATTCCTCATGGTCTGCTGCTGTTACCGTCTCTCTCCCTCACCACATATACAACCCTCCACCTTCACATGTGGACTTCAGAAGTATGAAGGATCAGTTGATGCCAAGGATCAGTTGATGCCGTGTGGTAGTGTTTAGCCCAAGCGCCCTACAGCACCATGCCTGTGGTCATTCAATTGAGCATGGATAGCTACTATAGCCCACTGGCCCGTGGCCTTGTCACATTCGCCCCAGTGAGGCTGAGTCACTATGCACTCTCCCCACAGAGGACATGTCCTGCATGGATTAAAATTAGATCTATTAACACTTCAATTAAGTCATTTAGCAGACGCTTTCATCCAAAGTGGCAATTGCATGTTGCTATTACATGGAGCAGATAGGGGTCAGGTATCTTGCTAAACTTACAGGTAGGCCAACTCTGGGGCTCAAACCCACAACCTTCTGGCTGGGAGTCCAACACCTAGACCACTAGACTAT